>JAODAL010000052.1:385000-503710 GCA_025379985.1 Phyllomedusa bahiana
GGGGTCAACTAAAAACACTTTGCAGCCCCCTGGCTCCCCTTGGGCATGCATTCCCTTGCATCACTTTTCATGTCCCCTTAACTCCCTGCGTGTAAATCCCCTCCCTAATTTTACAAACGGGGGGAGGAGGCGTAATCCATTATTCCTATGGAGAATCTTCTTTTTATTAGACGCAAATACCCTAAATGCGCCCCAAAAAATTTTCCAGTGTGAACAATACCCTTACATAAAGCTGAAAGTTTTGTTTTTGAAAGTAGATGGGACACCATCAGACACCTCACGTAAAATTTTTGGGTGCTACCCTTTTCATCCCCAATAGTTTAAATTTTTTTGCCCCCCTTTTTGGGGCCTAATTTTCATTTTAATTTTTACAGAATTTCCAAAGGAGAAAAATTTAGGGAAAGGGAAAAGGGCCTTCGGGTGAATTGTCGTGTCCCCGTTTTTCAGTGTATAATGCCCCCTGATGTATGAAAAATTTTGGGTTTTTTTGGGGATTAAAATGGTCTAAAGTTCGACGTGCCTCGTGTATGTGTTCGCCGCATTACAGAACTTAGGCGCATTAGTAATAAGCCTAACATGTATAAAAGGCGTAATAGGGTGGAAAAAAAAGAAAAGTCCCTTTAAAAATAGCATGTCCGTGAATAAAACTATGGGAAATGGGTCCGCTTGGAGGCCCCCCGGGACCCCTGTATGTAGAAAAAAGGGTTTAAACAGCAAAAAAAAAAATTTCACATTTAAATTTTTAAAATTAAAAAAAATCCGAAAAATAACATCAAAAGGGGTTTTTTAAAAGTAAAATTAGGTTTTTTGATTCTTTAAATTTAATGCATTTTATAAAAGGGGAAAAATTTTTTTATTTTGGGAAAAATTTAAAATTTTAAATTTTTTTTATATGAAAAAAATGTTTTTTTTAAAAATTTTAAAAAAATTAAATTTTAAAAATTTTGATAAAATTTAAAAAAATTACTTTTTATTAAAAAACTGGTTTTAAAAAATTAAAAAATATTGGGAAAATTTTTTTCCCCCAACAGCAAACTAATTCTACATCCCATTTCTCAGGCAGACCCCTATTTAAATAAATCTACTGTTCGGCAGTAAAGCGCCTAGTTTTGCCCAACCACATTTATATACAGTAAAGTGTCCAAAAAATTATTAAATGAGGGTTACACGCCCCCAAACGCCCCTTTTATGTTAGCGCATTAAAGGTGACGAGTCTTTTTAAAAAAAAACGTCTAACCCCATTCATTAGTGCATTAGCCAAACGTAGACTACTCCCTTTTGCGCAATTTTTTTTACCAAAAAAAGGGTTTAAAAAACCCCCTTCATTACAATGTTTTTCCAAGAGTTACAGTAACTACTAATCTACATTAATGGTTAATTACTAAAACAAATGGGCTCTCAGAAAGAAGGTGGTTTTCTTTTTACCTTAAAAAAAGTTATTCTCACCACCAAAAAATTAAACTTTAAACTGGGCAAAGGGTAATTTGAGATTAATTTTCCAAATACATTTGCTGTTCTGATTTTTACTTTTTTCAAAAATTAAAAGGGAAAAATTTTTATCTGTTGCTTTGTACACAAGCCCCATAAACTTCCCCCCTCCCTGTTTCACTATTTTTTTCCCCGGGGTGAAATGTAACTCCCTGCTGTGTCTTTTTTAGGGTTTCCCAGGGGCTTTTTTTTTGTTTTCTTTCGACAAAATGTAATCCTTTTAAAAAACCCATTTAACCCTTTTTCTCTGAAGTTTAAAAACCTCCTCACTAATTAAACCTTCTAACGGTCTTAAAACCCCGGGAAAGGCAAGAGTCTCACATTTCCAACACTTCTTTTAAACCAGGAATGGAGCCCCGACTGGGTTTTACCCAAATTTTAAAAAAACATGGTGAAAAAAACCACTTTTAAAAACCCCAACAATTTTGATTAAATTTCCCCAATAAAGGGGCATCTATGCCTTTCAGTTTTTACAAAATGCAAATATATTATTAAGGTCCTTTCCCTTTAGTGGGGGTTTTGGGGTTTTGTGTCTTGAAGTAATGTATTCCCTTTTTATGAAAATTTTACAGAAAAAAATTTAAAAAAAAATGTGGGTTTTTCCGGAACCGGGGTTTTGTTTAAATATCAAGCTGTTAATTTTGCAAGAAATTAAGGCCTCAGCAACCCCCTGAACCAGTTTCCCTTTTAAAAACAAAGTATTACTCACAAAAATTTTTAATGGGGTTTTTTTTTTTTTATAAGGGGGGATAACAATGTTTTTTGTAACAGCTAGCATCTTGATTTTCTTCCTTTACTATATATACACAGGTTTTAGGTGTTATTAAGGACATACACTCACCGGCCACTTATTAGGTACCCATGCAAAAACGGGGGTTTGGTCCCCCTTTTGCCTTTTTAGAACTGCCTCAATTCTTCGGGCATAGAATTCCACAAGGGGTTTTTAACAAGCTCAATTGTACCAAAAGGGCCAAAAGTGCCAAGAAAATATTCCCCCCACCATGACACCACCCCCACCCCAGCCGAACCGTTGATACAAGGCAGGAAGGAAACCATCTTTCAAAGGTTTTTGACGCCAAAATTTTGACCCAAACCCTCCGAATGTCCAGCCCAAAAACGAGACCAGCAGACCCCGGGCAACGTTTTTCCAATCCCCTTCGAAATTTTTTGCCAAAAAAAAAAATGCTTGGGCAAATTGGGGGGCCCCCAATTTTTCCCCGTTTTTTAGCTGAAAGGGGGTGGCACCCGGTGGTTGGGGCTTTTTTGCTGCTGTAGCCCATTTTTGCCTTTAAAGGGTTTGCCGACCTGTGCGTTCAGAGAAAGCCTTTTTCTGCCTACCTTGGGTTTTTAACGGGGATGGCTAAATTTTATCAAAGTTGCCCTTTTTATCACTTGACCAAATCTGCCCCAATTTTCCTTTGACCTTTTTGGGGAAACAACAAGGCATTTCCCCGCCCACAGGACGCCCTCACTTTTATTTTTTTTCTTTTTTGGACCATTCTCAAAAACCCAAAGAAAGGGTTTTGCGTGAAAACCCAGGAGATCAGCAGTTTCTGAAATACCGGACAACCATTTGGGCCCCGTTCAAAGGCCCCTCAAAACACCTTTTTTTTCCCCCTACTGATGCTCGGGTTTTTTAACGCAGGAAAATTGGGCCTTTTCCCCTGTCTACATGCCCCAAATGCACTGATTTTCCGCCTTTTATTGGTGATTAAAAAATTAAGTGTTAAAACGACATTGGACAGGGTACCTAATAAAGTGGCCGGGGATGTAAATAGTGAACAAGTTAAATTTTACTTGCTGAGAAAAAAATTTTCAGTTTTTCAGGTTGGGTTACTGTAATTTTCATTTTGATTTCTCTAAACCCAATTTTTAAATGGAAAACCCGGACAGTGAATTATCAGAAATTCTGGTTTCGTGACTGATCACAAAAAACCCCCTTTAAATTTCCCAAATAAAATATTTCCCCAAAAATCTATTTTTGGTTCGCTACTTTTTCATAAAAATCTTTATAAAAAAATTTTACTTTGCTTCTTCTTGTCTTTTGAAACTCCATATTCCACTTTCTAATTGTGAGCTGGAGGCAGACATCAGGTTATCAAACTTTCCTGATTATTAACTCCTGGGGGTTATAAAAATTCTGTTAAATTTTTTTAAAAAGTATTTAATTTGCCTCGAAGAGATCTTGAGGATTAAAAAAAAAGTTCTTGTTTTTCCAAAACAGTACCACTGTTTTTAAAAGGGTTGTAAAAGTTAAATTTCAGCTCATCCCCCGGCTGGGTTTTTATACACCACAAATAGGTAAGGCCCAGTGCCCGTATCAAAATTGGGGGAAAAAAACTGCTTTCTTTTTCCTAAAAAACTTTTGGGATTTCTATTTTTTTATGAATGGTTAAAAGTAAAAAACTTATAACAAATATTTAAGTAAGTCTAGTTTGTGTCATGTTGCTGCATTTAGTTACATAGTTAGGATGGTTTAAAAGACATATGCCATTTTAAAAAACAATATATAAACAAAAAGAAAGCGTTTGGAAACAAAAAATTCAGGAGGCTAGTGAAAAAAAGCCAAAAAAATTTAAAGGAAAAAAATAAAAAAGCAAAAAAGTCAGCAAAGTTGGAGACAGAAAGGCATAATCCCAAGGGAGCAAAACAACCCCCAAAATATGTTAACTATAAAAATAGTAAAAAGATTTAAAATAAAAATTTGACCCTTTAAAATTAATGAGGGAGGATTGTGGAGGGTAAGGGGAAAAAACATTCCCTGTTGATGGGCAGAGGGTAGGAAGCTCCACCTTTAAATGTTTTTTTGTCTAACCCAAGAAGATTGCACTTCCCCTTTAAGAAAAGAAAAAAAACAAACACCGGGCCCGGAAATTTTATACACCCCTTTTCCAAAAAGGAAATTAAGTAAGTATAGACCGGCCCCCCTTTTGTAATATTTTGGAATCAAGAAAGGGGTATGTCCCAGGTTAGGTATGGGAAATTGTTGCCAAATTTTAAAAAAAGAGGCCCAATAGTGACCTGAAAAAAAAACCGGGTTTTTTAACTGTAGATAAAATGTTTGAGGGTTTTCTAAGAGGATGCATAAAAGGGGTACCAGTGAAAATAAATTATAACGCCGTTCCCATGTGTTTTTGAAGGATGGGTGGGGGTCAAACTAATCTCATCACCTCTTGAGGGGGTTAGTTCTAGACGGGTTTGGGGTGAGACATTAGATGACATATTTTTAAAATTTTTTCAAAAACATTGACACGGCCACATAAAAGGTTGGTAAGTAAAATGAAATCCCCAAAAAGTTAGCAAGTGGGTAAGTAATTGGCTCGTGATAGGAAACAAAGGGTGGTGATTTAAAGGGACAACTCAAATGGATTCCTTTACTGTGGGATTTCCACGGGGTCATTGTTGGGTCCCATTTTCGTTAATATATTCATTAATGACCTTATAGAAGGATTGCACAGTAGAATATCAATCTTTGATAATACTAAATTGTGTAAAGTAATTCAGTATGTATGGCCTTATTTTGTGATGTTGCATAAAATTTTTACAATTTTCCAGTTTCTTTATGCAGGGTTAAAAAGGGGAATGAGATCCTTTATGCATCTTGTGATTTTTGGTCAAAATATCAACTAATACCTCTATTTCCTTTTTCAAGCGTTTTTGGGCCTTATGTTTGGGAAGAAAAGAGCGTCCCGTACTTTGTAAGGTGCCAACAAGAGAAAAAAAAAAAGGGTTCACCCAATAGCTGTAAGCCGCAGATCCCTACATGTAACCATTTAACTACCACCAAACAAAAGCCTTATCTACGTGCAATTATAATACTAAACATCCCACCCCTATATGAATAATAGGCTTTTTGGGGAGCCCCAATCAAAAATTTTTTACTTTGGTGACCCTTTATCATTTTCATTGTGGCTGCATTATGTGAGAATTATTAAGGCTACAGTATGTTAACTTCACATTTATGACCTCCATTTAATGTACGTGCCTGCATATGTAAGTTAACTATATGACTCTAATGCATTTAATTTACTGATTTATCACCATATTCCCACTGCAAAAAAAACATACTTTAAATGTAAAATTTTTTCTTTTACAAATTTTTTTATTAAATTTCCATTGAAATAAAATAGCATAATTTACTATTTTTTTCCCATATATGTTGTGGCATAATGACATATACTCTACCAGCCATACAGAAGCCAAAAGGATCTACTTCCAGAAATACAAATTTTTTTTGTAACAGGGCCCCATGGGGGATACAAACTTTAGGCTGGGTGTGGCGTTTGGCTTTTTTAGTTATTTTAGTAAAAATCATTTTTTACCCCCCATTTTGAAAAAAATTTGTTTTGAACGGGAAATAATAAAAACCCTGTGAGGGTAAATGTTCTTCTTAAAACCACAAAAAAAATGAGCTAATCCTTTTTTGATTTTTTGGGCATCTATTTTCTATATCGGGTTTTTTCTTTTTTTCAAAAAACAATTTTTGGGTTTGTTTTAAAAGAAAAATGTTATTTCATATTGCAGTTCCCAAAAAAAAAAAAGGTTTCTTTTAAAAAATTGGTAACATTTTTTTCGAAATTTATCTTTCTGATATTATACTAGAAAATTAGAGTAAATTTTTTGACCTCCATGGCTACCCCACAAAAAAGGTTTAAAGGCACATTTTTTTTTTTTTGGGCTACAAAATATTTTTCAAAACAGGATGGTGAACAGTTTTTCTTTTTTTTTTATTATTTTTAATTATTTTTTTTAAAAGGGGCCCATTTTTCCCAGGGCGAAGTAATTTCGGGGGGGGTTCCCATCCCATTACTAAAATAAAAAACGAGACATTTGAAAAGGGGAAAAAGGAAAAATTGGCCCACAGAGGGAAGAGGACCCTCCCCGCGGGTTTTTACAATCTTACAAGGAGGGGGGAAAGAGACAGGAGGTGGGGAAAAATGTCTGGGGGGGAATTAGGGACAATTTTTAGTGAAGGTTATAGGCAAGCCTGAAGAAAGGGGTTTTTCCAGGTTGCTTTTGAAGTTTTGGGGGGAAAGTGGGGGGAGGTCTGATTTTTTTTGGGGGGCATTGAGTTCCAGATGGGGTGAACCCAGGGGAGAAGTTTTTGAGACGGTTGTTGGGAGTGTTTAAGGGGGGGAAGCAAGGGGGAAGGGGGCCCCTGTGAGGAGGGGGAAGATTTGCTTTGGGGGGAGATTTTTGGGAAAATTTTAAGGGCAGAGTTTGTATAGAGGGGGAGAGGTCATGGGGACCATGAAGGCCCTTGGTTAGTAGCTTGAAAAAAAATTCCCGTCTGGGCAATGGGGAAGCCAGTTAATGGTTTGGCAGTTTGGGAAAGAGGCAGAGGATACGAGGAGGGGAGGTGGTTTAAGGGGGGCCAGAAAGATTTTTTAAGGGAATGGTTTGGGAAAGGGGAGAAAGGGGTGTTTAAGGTTTGGGACCCACGAGAAGGATGTTGCAGAGTCAAAGGGGGAAAAGGACAAGGGCAGGGACCGGGCCTTTTTGGGTAGTTTTTCTTAGCCAAAGGAATGAGGGGATGCCCGAGAAAATGTTTTTCGGTGGGCGGCAGGAGATGTCAGGGTTTTAAATGGGGGGTTTTGAAAAAAAAGGGCAGGGGTCTAGGTTTAACCCCAAGACAGGGGGAATTGTGGGAGGGGTGGAAAGGGTTTTAAAAGCCGTTGATTTGTAATTGAGAAAACCAGGGGCGGGGGAGAGTTTGGGATGGGTGGAAAAAAGATGATTTCTTTTTTCCCTCCACTTTAGTTTTAGGAGACGTGATGAGAAGAGGAGAAAAGGGGAGGACAAAACCATTTGGGGGGAAAGGGGGAGATAGAAAAAGTGGAAATCGGGGCCAAAAGATTTTAGAGTTGGGAAATCATCGCATCCAGGGGGAAGGAAACCATTTTGGGCATAGCAGATCCAAACCCCAAGGGGTTTTGATGGGAAAAGGGAGTGGGGGGCCCCAATTTACCCCGGGGGTGACACCAACAGAGGGGTGGCCGGGGGGGGGGTGGACCCAAAAAAGAGAGACTCTGAAAGTCCCGATCGTGAGGTACGAGGAGATCCAGGGAAAAAGCCAATTTCCGTGATCCAGGGGGGAAAAGGGGGATTTTTTTGGGCAGGAGGGAAATTTGGTCGAAAAGTGTCAAAGGAAAGGGACAGGTCCAAGAGGAGGGCAAGAGTAGGGCTTTGAGGGTTTTAAAGCATTTTTCTAGATAAATTTTTGATTTGGGTTGGGGCAGTTTCGGTAGGTGTGGGGGGGTTTGAAAAACCAAAATTGTGGGGGGGGTTCAAGAAAAAGGGGTTGGGGGAGAGGTGGGAGGAACAGCTGAAGATAGACGGCTGCCGAGGAGTTTGGAAGCAAAAGGGACCCATGAGAGGGGGCGAAATTTTGGCCCAGAGAAGGGGTCAAAGGGTTTTGTTTTTTTTAGGTTGGGAGTGATAGTAGCATGTTTAAAAAAAGGGAAGAAGGAAAATTAAGGTTATTTGATAGGTTAAAAGGGGTTTGGTGTGAGTGGGGGGAATAAAGCACTGAGGCCCTTGGGAAATGATTTTGGGATGGCAGTGGGTCAAGACTACAGGTAGTGAGGTTTGGATTTGGACGTAAGGAGGATAGCTTTTCATGAAGGGGGACCCGTGGGGGGAAAAAAAATTTTAAAAGGGGGAAAAGCAGGTTGAAGGGGGAAGGGAGGGGGTGGGGAATTTCGGGGTGGAAACTTTCCTTTTGTGGTTGATTTTTCCTTGGGGGAAGTTTAAAGGCAAAATCCCTCTGCTGAAAAGGGGGGAAGGGGGAGGAGGGGGGGTTTGGTGGCGGAGAAGAGAAATTGGAAGGTTTAAATTAAAAATTTTCTGGGGTTGGGGGGACAAGGGGGGATATTTAGAGTGGGGGAAATAGTTTCTTTTTTGGCTGAGGCGAGTGCGGGGCTAAAATTGTCTGCAGGAGTGGTTTGTAAAAAGGCAAAGTCATCAATGGGGGGTGAGTTTCTTTTCCCCGGGTTTTTGCAATTCTGGAAAACTCGCCTAAACTGTTTTGGGAGAGGCTGGTGCCAGGTTGGGCTTTTGTTTTTTCGGGTTTTTGTTGTGTGTAGAGGGGCGGGCTGAGTCAAGGGCGGTGGTTTATTGTTGGTTGTAGAAAATGGTGGCTGCGTCCCGGGTCATTGAATGAGGAGATAAGTGGAAAAGGTGTAAGAAAAGAAGAGGTGTGAGGGTTGAGGTTTTGTAGGGTTCCTGCGGGGCGTTAAAAGGATATGAGACAAAGGGGGACAGGTGGGGAGGAAAAATGGTGAAGGTAAGCAGGTTGTGGTAGGAAAATAGGGTTTTGGGAGAGTTAGAGATGTCAAGATAGGGGCAGAGGGCGGGTGAAGATGAGGTCCCGGTTGGGGTCCCTTTTTGGGGTGTGGCTTCCTGAGGTTCCCTTTGGGGGAGGGTTTAAGAGGAGCAGAGTGAAAGGAGTTTGTTGGGAAACAGAGGGGGGGGGTGGTTTGATTGGATGTTGAAAATTCCCCCGATGATTTGTGGGGGGATGTCGGTGGAAAGAAATTTGGGGAAGCCAGGAAGCAAAATTTGGGCAAGGGGAAAAAGGGAAGTCAGGGCCGGCGGTCGGGGAGGGGCAACACCACTTGGGGGTCGGAAAGGGGGGGGTAATGCGGGCCCGAGTGAAATTCAAAGGGAAAAGTTTTTGAGGGAAGGGAGAGTTGGGGGGGCGGGGACAAAGGAGGGGGGTGTCGACAGGGAGTGGGGGGGCGCCTCCACCATGCTTGTTAACCCCGGGCGGGATTTTGGGGGAAGTTTTGGGGGCCCCTAAAAGAGGGGTTTCGGGGAGGGGAGACGGGGTCAGAGGGGGTCAGGGCCCGGTTTCATTTTTCCCGAAAACCCAAGGGAAAAGTAGGTTGCGTTAGATGAAAAAAGTATGTTTGTATGGGAAATTTATTTTAATACAGGAACCGTGGGGTTCCAGAGAGCTCCCAAAGGGGAGGAAATGGGGGGAGCACGGGTGAGGGAATTTGTTTCTGGGGTTTTTGGGGGTTTTTGCGGGGAAATTTTGTAGTGGGGGAGCCGTTCGAGGAAGGCAGAGACTTATGGAGGGAATGTTTCTGGGGGGGCCCTTTGGGTTTGGGGGGGAAAGCCCCGGGGAAACCGAAGGAGGGAGTGAGAGGGGGAGTATGTGGGGAGTAGGATAGACGTAGTTTGGCAGGGTTTTTTTTGGGTGGAGGGGCATTAACAAATTTAGGAAATTTGGTGGTGGGGGCCCGGGCAGGTGTGAGGGAGAATGCAGGGGGAGATGGGAGAGTTTTATTGTCCAAACGAGGGGGTTTGGGGATAACAGTAAGTGTGAGGAGAGTGGAATAGCGATGTTTTAGGGAAAAAGAAGACCATTTTGTGTTTGATCACCCGGGGTTTGGCAGTTAGATGTCTTGGGGGGGACAAAAATTGATGGAAAGGGGCTTCTGGCTGGGACGTTAGGAGGCGCTCTCTGGTTTGGGGCAGGTGATTTGGGGGTCGCTCTTGGGGGGGAAAAGGTGATGGAGGCGCCCCTCTGGCTGGGACAGGTGGGTGGAGGCGCTCTTTTGGCTTGGGGGCAGGGGGATGGAGGGGCCCCTTGGCTGGGGGATGTTTGGGGGGCGCTCTCTGGGTGGGACCCGGTGATGGAGGCGGCCCCTCTGGCGGGGGGCAAAACACCTATTGCAATTTATTTTTCACCATTTGTCCAAATTTTGTGGACCCGAAACTGAAAAGGGTTCCCCAAAAAATTTGGGTCACCCCAAGAGATTGGGGTGAACCTAAAGAATTGAAGTATAATGAAGTTAAAACAAAAAAAGAAAGAAGTTTCATTGCAAATGCTTAATGTAGTGGATACCATCAAGTCCTTCAGTTAGCAACTAGTCGTTGGTACAGCAGTGAAAACTCAAAATAACGCAACACAAAGCCATTAATGCTTAAAACACTGGCAACAAAAGCAAGTACACCTCAAGAAAAAATTTTGACAAATTTTCCCCCCCTTTTTGCCATTTTCCCCCCAGGGTGTCATGTGACCTGGTTAGTGTTACTAGGTTTAATTGGGATGGGTGTGTTAAATTTGAATTATGCTCTTACTCTCTCAAATGGCACGGGAAGTTCAGCTAGCGCTGCTGCAGAGGTTAAAGAGGCGGGGGGCATCTTCAGTGTCAGACCCTACGCTGAACACTGATTAAAAATTTGGGCTGCATGGGTGTCGTCAAGAGGAAGCCCTTTTTTAAAAAATGATGCACAGAGGCCTGCAAACAGTTTGCTGAAAACAACAAACAAGGGCATGGGTTACTGGGAAACCATGTCCTGTGGATTGATAAAAACAAGATAAAAAAAAAATTATTTATTCAAAAATTTGGTGTCAAGCAGGTGGCGCAACCCCTAAGGGAAAAAAAACAATTGTGTCTTGCATGCAGTCAAGCATGGTGATTGGAGTGTCATATTTAGTTTAGGGCTACATGAGTGCTGCCATCTGTCGGGAGTTACAGTTCATTGCGGGAACCATAAATGCTAACATGTGCTGTGACATACTGATGCTGAGCATGATCCACTCCCTTCGGAAACTGGGCAGCAGGGTAATATTCAACATAAGAATGAGCCCAAAAATACCTCCAAGATGACCACTGCCTTGCTAAAGAAAATGAGTGTAAATATGCTGGACTGGCCAAGCATGTCTCCAGACCTCAACTCTATTGAGCATCTGTGGGACATTTTGAAACGGAAGGTGGGGGAGCACAACATCTCTAATATCCACCATCATTGGAAGAGAGTTCCAATGGCAGCCTGTAAAGCTCTAGTGAACTCCATGCCCAAGACAGTTAAGACAGTGCTAGAAAATAATTGTGGCCACACTAGATATTGACACTTTGGGCACAGTTTGTCCATTTTCACTTAAAGGGGATGTATCGCTTCCTTACTTCGGATGAGTCACACTTCTCTTAGCTTCCCAGCTCTGTGAATACAGGGGCGTTTCTTCCCCTCCCAGCTGGATGACATCATCCCCCTTTCACTGCTGGCCTGAGACTCCCCTCCCCTCTGAGTCCACATATCACTGTGTCTCTCTCTATGCAGTCTTATTTTATAAGAGCTGTATACATACCACAGGCTGCATTCAATCTAATCTGAGCACTGATCTCCTCTCACAGCTGGAGATGTATTACAGCTTTCTAAGAAGGGCACAGATCTGCGTGTATGCAGGAGAGTTAGGCACAGGGTCAAAACTGTCATGTTTTCTCATTGTACAATCTGCTGCAGTTTGTTTCTGCTAGGTGTGGAAACAGAAAATGCTACGGCCCCTAACTCTGAGTCAGACAAACAGCTCCGTGAATCGACCCAGGGGCTGTACAGAATGTAAATGAGCTCTCAGCTAGTGAATTGCAAGGAGGAGGGATCAGGAGGGATTAGACCCACACTGGATATCAGTGTAAATAAAAACACAAGCTAAGGGACACTGAGAGAACAAGGCAGCTTTGCTAATGACATCCAATTGCAAAGTTGCTTGTTTTCACTGTCCCCTTATTCTGAAGACCATTTAATGAAACGATAACACCCCTTTAATGGTTTACTCACTTTTGTTACAAGTGGTTTAGACATTGATGGCTGTGTGTTAAGTTATTTTGAGGGCACACCAAATTTACAATGTTTTAAAAGCTGTAAACTGACTACTTTATATCAGATAGATAGATAGATAGATAGATAGATAGATAGATAGATAGATAGATAGATAGATAGATAAATAGATACTGTAGATAGATGTAAAGAAGAAAAACAGATATCTGAGTCTAAAATCATTCATAAAATACTTTGGCCGGTATCACTTCTTTTATTGACATTTGAGCTCCTGCTGATATTTGCTGCAACAATATTCCCTACATAATATATTTCAGAAGAAATACGTGACAAAAGGCATTTGTAATTATATTTACTTGTGAAAGATTATGGTTTATAGTTGAACCATGAGAGGCATCCTGTCATTTTCAGAACCCACTAAATGTGACAGAATCTATTTTTCTGCCAACTTGTGAAGACCAGGCAGAAAGCAAATTTGCTGTGGTCAGCTAAGTGTAACCACTGAGCAGGAAAGTGAATTTAATAATGCATTATTGTTCTTCACTGAAGGTGAACTGTAACTGTGTCTTTGTTACAGCAGATTTTTCCTTTGCCTCGCTTTCCAAATACTGATAGGATTATCTGATTAAAAGTGTCTAAAGCCTGACAACATGCTATTTAGCCTTGTTAAGTAACAGTCATATAAGTGTTTCTAACATATGGACTTTTGGTATTGTATGCAAAGATTAGACAGCTTTGTCTAAACTCCTGTTGATAGTAATGTGAGTTAACAAGATACATTTAGTAGACAGGCTAAGAGGGAAAGTCTAGTAAAGTATTGCCTGAGGGACAAATCCATCTCTCTGAAAGTATTTGCTGACCAGTGTGATCCTGGGGTAACTACTTGGATTCAGATTTGTGTTTTTACAATTTGTGACTATAAACTTTGAAATATACTTTTAACCCCTTCCTGACGGACGTTCATAATAATATGGCTCTAAATTTGTTTGCTCTTTGCCTTCTGAAAGCCATAACTTTTTTATTTTGCCACCTACATAGACACATGAGGGCTTTTATTTAGCGGGACAAGTTGTACTTTCTAGTGGTGTTATATTATATAGAATATACTAGGGAACAGCAAAAAAATTCTAAGTGGGGCAAAATGTGAAAAAACAAAACAAAAACGTACTTGCGCCATGTTTGCGGGCGGTTTGTTTTTACGGAGTTTATTCTTCAGTAAAAGTGATGTATTATCTGTATTTTACAGGTTGATACGCATCCTGCAATACCAAACATGTAGGGTTTCCGTTATGTTTTGGTCCCGTAAAAAAATTCCAAACATCTTCTATTCTTGAAATTTGCACTGCGGCGCCATTTTGTGCGACCATTAACTTTTTTGTACTAACACCTACGGACGTCAGTGAGGCGGCATTTTTTGCGGGTAGATGTGTACTTTTTAATGCTAGCACCTTGAAATGGATGCGACTTTTTTGATTACTTTTATTCCTTTTTTATGTGACGTGAAATGACCAAAAAAAACGCAATTTTGGAATTTTTTTCTTCTACGGTGTTCAACGTATGGGATAAATTATATTTTTATAGATTGGACTTTTTTTGGACGCGGCGATACCAAATATGTGTAACTTTTTTATTATTTTATTGTTTTTATTTGTAAAATGTGGAAAGGGGGGTGATTTGAACTTTTAATACTTTTTTTTTGTACTTTAAAACTTTATTTATTTTTTTTACTTTAACATTTAGTCCCCCATGGGCTTGACCACTAGGGGCGCAATCTCAATACGCCTAATGCATTGCATAGCAAGCATTAGGGTTTACAAAATGGGGGTTTCCCCATTTTCCTGCCGGGGACAAAAGGGGCAAACGGGAACATGGCACGATCAGAGCCTTCCGGGGCTCGCGCGCCATTTTAGCCCTGGGAAAACCCACGATCTCACCGCTGATGTCCCACAGGCGAAAACGGTCGCCCCCGTTTTAACAGTCATTCAAGCCATGGTGTAAATATTGCCATGGCGACCTTCACAGCAGTAACCCGTGCACAGATCGCCCTCAAACAGCAATCAAACATTGCTTTTCCCCATGGGGGATTTGCTTTACAAATCCCCAGGGAGATGAAAAAAAATGTGAAAAAGTAAAAAAAAAAGAAAAAAAAAAGCAAAACACGAACACAAAAAATAAAATTAAAACAGTACACCGCCCTTTTCCCCTTTTACAACTCCAATCACCCCAAAAAAGACAAAAATAAATAAATACCCTTTTTTGGTATCGCCACGTCAAACGACCTCCCCTAAAAATCTGCCATTAATTAAAACCCAGGGTGAACGCCAAAAAAAACAAAAAAAAAAACGTCACAAAATTTGTGATTTTGTAATCCGAGCACTTTAAAGGGAATAAAAAGCGACAAAAACTCAATAAATGCCAAAGTTGTCCCAATTAAAACCAGTTCATCCCGCAAAAAAAAGCCCTTTACACTTTCGTAATGGGAAAAATAAAAAAGTTATGGCTCCAAAGGACACGATCTAAATATTATTAACAAAAAAAAAACACTTTTTTTTTTTTTTTTAAAGTTTTGCAAATTAAAAAAAACAAAAAATTAGGGTATCGCCGAAATCGTATACCCAGAGATAAAGAAAACTGTCCATGGATACTGCACGGGGGGCAAGTAAAAATAAAAATAAAAAACACTTCTAGGATTGCATATTTTTTTCACCCTTCTTTCAAAAAAGGGATTTAAATCTATAAAAAAGTCTTCCCCCCAAAAAAATGATACCAAAAAAAACATCAACTCATCCCGAAAAAAACAACCCCACACACTCCGCACAGAAAAAAAAAAGTTATGGCCTCAACATGGAGAAAAAAACGGTTTTCCTTTTGAATAAAAGTTTTTTTTTTTTGTAAAAGCGTAAAACAAAAAAAAAAATACAAATGGTTTCGTTTAAACGAATCGCCCCTGCTGAAAATACTAACTGTCACTATACGCGGGGGACCCTGAAAAAATAAAATAAAAAACACTACCAGGAAAAATTGTATTTTGTTCAAAAGCCCACAAAAACCTTAAAAAAATATCAACGCTCAATGCCCCCAAAGGGACAAAAAAAACGTCAACTCATCCCCCAAAAAACAAACCCAAAACACTCCGATACAAAAACTGAAAATGTTTGGAAAACAGAAAGGACAAAAATAAAAAAAACAATTTTTATAACCTATTTTTATTGGTTTTAAAAATAATAAAACTAAAAAAAATATAAAAAACAACATTGCAATTTTACCGACCCCATATAAAAAATCCTGTCATTTATACGCCGCGAACGCTGAAAAAAAGAAGCCCAAAAAACAAAGGGGAATTTCGTTTTCCCCTCATTTTTATACCCAAACAAAAAAAAAAAAAAATTTGAACACCTGCACCCTAAATGCACAATACAAAAACCCCGATAGTCTATAGGGTGCTGAATCCAAAATGGGAGCTTTTGGGAAGTTTCACCGTTTTTACTTTGGGCTTTGTAAATGTGACATGGCCCCACCAAAACTGCTTCCAAAAACCAATAAAACTCCCTCCCATAACGCCCTGCCATGTGCCCAAACAGCAGTTTCACCCACATTAGGGTTTTCCAAAATTGGAAGAAATTCATAACAAAGTTTTGGGTCCTTTTTTTACCAGGGGGGCCTTGAAAAAAAAACATTTTCAGCAAAATTGCAGATTATTGGGAAAAAAAAAAAATTATTTTATTTTCCAGCCTAACGCAAAAAAAAATTTTGAACCCCCTGTGGTCGATATATCACAAAAAACCCCCTGATATATTCCTAAGGGTGAAATTTTCCAAAAGGGGCTTTTTAGGGGGATTTTTTAAAATTTTAGCACTTAGGTGCGCAAAACCGAAAAGGCCCTAAATAAAACGAAAAAAAAAAAACCCCAAGTCCAGAGGTCCCTCCTATTCTGGGCTGGGTTACCAAAAAGGCACTAGGCCACATATGGGGTATCTCGAAAATGCCCCGAATCTGGGAAATCAAAATTTAATTGCATTTCCCGATCACATTACGGTTAAATTTTGGAAAAAGTATAAAAAAAAGAAAATCAGTAAAATGGCCGAATTTCTCAAAAATTCGGTTCGGTCACTTTGCCGAAATTTCCGACAAAAATTTTGTTTCGGTCCGAATTACTTCGTCACGAATCACGTTAAAAAACACTATTTCCAGGCTGCCCAAGCCTGCAGGGTGACTGTAGAACGTTGTGCCATGCTTACAATATGCCAGAGGTAGCTTGGTTTGGTCTTCATACAATGTTTGTGTTATAGTATGACACCACATTACTTTTGCCCCGCTCTTAGAATCGCTTCACTTAGTAAAATTCCCTGGCACTTAAGAGGGCAAAACTACCAAAAAACTCAAGCGGGAAAGTAGCCTGATAAATTCATGCCAGCGAAAGTGGAAAAAAAACAAGCTGAGAGCTCAGGTGGCAACATTAGTGATAGAGGTGGAGGTGACGGCGGCAGCCACTGCAGCTTGTGGTCTGTCAGTGGCACAATGAAATTCTGGAGGCGTAAAAACATTATTAGGCCACAGAGTGCCACAATCACACAGAGTTGGAGGTCATGCAAGCAGCAGCATGAGTCAGGCTGTGGCACAATGACATTCTGGAGGCGGAAAAACAGTATTAGGCAGCAGATGGCACAATCTCACAGTGGTGGAGTCACGGCGGCGCAGTATGAGGTCAGCCAGTGGCACACGGGCATTCTGGAGGTGGCAAAACAGTATTAGGCCACAGAGTGGCACAATGATACAGGTGGAGGTCACGGCGGCAGCAGTATGAGGTTCAGACAGGCACAAATGACATTATGGAGGCGGAAAAACAGTATTAGGTGCACAGAGTGAGCACAATCACACAGTGTGGTTCACGGCGGCAGCATATGAGGTCCAGACAGTGGCACAATGGCATTCTGGAGGTGGCAAAACAAGTATTAGGCCACAGATTGTCACAATCACACAGTGAGGAGGTCACGCCGCAGGCAGTATGAGTAGACAGTTGCACAATGACATTATGGAGGCGGAAAAACAGTATTAGGGCACAGAGTGTCACAATCACCATGTGTGCGAGGTCACGGCGGCAGCAGTTTGAGGTCAGACAGTGGTCACAAATTGGCATTCTGGAGGTGGGCATAACAGTATTGCCACAGAGGTGGCACAATGCACACAGTGGTGGAGGTCACGGCGGCAGCATTTATGAGGTCAGCAGTGGCACAATGACATTATGGAGGAGCAAAACAGTGATTAGGCCACAGCGTGGCCACAATGATACAGTGTGGAGGTCACGGCGGGCAGGCAGTATAGGTCAGACAGTGGCACCAATGACAAATTCTGGAGGTGGCAAAAACATGAGTAGGTCCACAGTGTGGAGGGCACGGCAGTCAGCCACGGCAGCAGCATGAGTCAGACAGTGGCACAATGACACAGTGTGGAGGGCACGACAGGAGTCACAGCAGCAGCATGAGGTCAGAGAGTGGCACAATGACATTTCTGCAGGTGCAAAATAGTATTAGGCCCACAGAGCCGTCACAATGACTGAGAGCGGAGGCAGGCGGCAGCAGCATGAGGTCAGGCATGGCACTATGACAGAGAGTGGAGGTGATGACTGGAGCAACAGCATGAGGTCAGAGAGTGGCACAATGACATTCTGCAGGTGGCAAAATAGTATTAGGCCACAGAGCGTCACAATGACTGAGGGGGGGTGTGGGGGGGGGAGCGGAGGCACGGCGGCAGCAGCATGGAGTCAGGCATGGCACAATGACAGAGAGTGGAGGTGATGACAGGAGCAACAGCATGAGTCATAGAGTGGCACAATGACATTCAGCAGTGGCAAATTAGTTAAGGCCACAATCGGCACAATGACTGAGACGGAGGTCACGGCGGCAGCAGCATGAGGTCAGGCATTGGCACATTGACAGAGAGTGGAGGTGATGACAGGAGCATCAGCATGAGGTCAGAGAGTGGCACAATGACATTCTGCAGGTGGCAAAATGTATTAGGCACACAGAGCGGTCACAATGACTGAGAGCGGAGTCACGGCGGCAGCAGCATGAGGTCAGGCAGTGCATCAAATGACCAGAGAGTGGGGTGATGACAGGAGCAACAGCATGAGGTCAGAGAAGAGGCACAGATGACATTTCTGGAGGTGGCCAAAACAGTACCAGCCGCAGAGTGGCACAATGACACAGTGTGGATGTCACGGCAACAGCTAACAGCAGCAGCAGCAGACACATAGAGTGGCACATACAGAGTGGTAGAGTTGGGTGCAATACCAGTCCCTTGTAAAGACCCAGGTGGTAAGGCAGATGGGAAAACAAACAGCAGATGTTTGCATCAGGCGGTGGGCGGCATCAAATAGTGGCTGAGCAGGTAGTTTGAACCCAGACTGACGCTAAGGCATTGGTTTGTGGAAATCCTGGCCGATCCACGCCTGATTCATCTTGACAAAGGCAGTCCCGTTCAACATTTCCGTGGATCAACCAGGTTCTCTTCCTTGGTAACGATGGCCCCCGCCGCACTTAACACCCGCTCTGATGCCACACTACTGCCGGGCAGGAAGCTTCTCCACTGGCAACTCGCAATGTGCGGCCACACATCCATTTTGTCT
Source organism: Phyllomedusa bahiana (assembly GCA_025379985.1). Classification (NCBI taxonomy): domain Eukaryota; kingdom Metazoa; phylum Chordata; class Amphibia; order Anura; family Hylidae; genus Phyllomedusa; species Phyllomedusa bahiana. The sequence goes on from JAODAL010000052.1 coordinate 403,686, forward strand.
GCCCAGTAGTCCAGCGGATCTTCTAACTGGGTGGCAGAGTGCTGTCCAAGTAGGCCACAACCTGTTGGTTCAGGAAATGCCCTCCCATGTCCTGCTGCGTGCTGCTGCCTGCTGGTGAGCTGCCCTCCTCACTAGCGGGTGAAGGAAGCTGCTCATAGTGACTCCAGACTTGGTATACTGCTGATGGAGCTGGGACTGCTCCTACCCCCCCACCTCCCCAGCAGCCCGCGGCAGTAGTAGTGATGGGCGCTGGAGGAACCCCCGGTCCAGACCTTCCAGGAGGGACGAGCCGCACATAGGAAGCGGCCACTGATTACGGAGGGATTTCCCTATATATTTGATTTGTCCTCCCTCTCAATAGCTGGAAAAAGGTCCCATTTTGGACCGGGAAGCGAGGGTCCAATAGGTGGAAGCCCAGAGTCATCCCTCTCGGATGCTGACTATTCGGCTGTCACTTAGCCAGGCAAATAAGCATGCTGCTGGACATCTGCACAAGTGACTCCGATGGCTCCTGCCTCCATTTCCACGTATACTGCCACGGTGCTTGGGAGTCATCGCCTCGTCTTCCGTCATCTCCATCCAACCTCCTCCACTGCCTCCTGCTCCTCGCTCTCTTGTCACCTGGGTAGAAAATCCAATCATTTCACCAAGACAATGCTTCTGCTCCAATGTCCTCCTCCTCCTCCTCCCTCCTCCAGTTCCAGTCCCACCGGGACTCATGTGGCCACGAGATGGTAGTCGCCACATCTTTCCAGTCCCTGTCCCAGACAGATTTTTCAGCATCTGTTCCAGGACATGAAGCAGTGGACATGGACGTTACTTCATCCCGTAGTCCTGGCGACTGACAAAAAACGTGGCCTCCTCGAATGGCCTCAACAACGGCAGGTGTCCACGCATGAGCTGCCACTGGCTGACATCAAATTACACAGGGAGTACTTCCTGTCTGCCTTGGATCATCAAAAAATCGTTAATGGCCTTTCTCTGTCATACAGTCGTCCAACATGTGCAGGCTGAATTCCACGGGGTGAAACATCGCATATCAGAGCGTGTTGGGGGAGGCCGTTCTGCCGCTGCACCACACGAGGAGGGTGGTTTCCTGGCTTTGTACGAATGGATAAAGTGCATGCACAGTTCCTGGCCATTTTCAGAATGTTTCTGAAGATCGTGAAGACTTCAGGAACCTTTTTTAACAACCAGATTGAACACGTGCGCCAGCAGGCGCATGGACCATCCCCCTCGGTGCAGCCGCGACACCATGTTCCTCCCATTGTCCGTCACCATGGTTGCCGATTGCAGTTGGCGCGGAGAAAGGCCACACATCGATTTCTTGCCTGCATGACGCGGAGCAGTTCCTCCCTGTGTTACTTCGTTCGCCGAGGCAAAGCTAACAGTGTAGAACTGCGTGACACCGCTGTGCCCGTACAACATGTGGTAATGATGGAGTCAGTACTTGGGAGGCAGAGATGGTGGTGGTGGTGAGGAGGAGGAGGGCCCCGGACATTGGCGCAGTGAGCAGCAGTTTGACAACGTGGAGGAGAAATCGGCGTCTCCTGTCCCAAGTTGTTGGTGTGCCTGGGCCAGGAGCACATTCACCCAGTGGGCCGTAAAGACATGTTCTGGCCCTGACCGTATTCAGCTCCAGACGTCCGCGCTGCGTGTACCTGGAACAAACCGATATGCTCAAGGACTGACCCACTTTCTGTTCTACATATTTATGAATGCTGGTACTGCACTTTTTGGAAAAAGAAATTACGGCTTGGAACTCGCCATCTCGGCTCGGCACAAGCATAGTTCTCTGAATGGTGCAGAGTCTTCCACCATTTGGAAAGGGAGGGACTGCAGTACCAACACCTTGGACAGGAGCCACGTCAGCTGCTGCAACGCTATGAATGGTTTGGAGGCATTCTGTGTTCTCTTTTACAATCGCCTCTCTGAACGACGCTGGCCCATGAGTAGCGAGAGCAGAGCATCTGACCGTGAGAGGATGTCAAAGAGAAAAGCTGCCTTCTGCAGAGGTGGTGGAGCCTTGACAGGCTGAAAAGGCATCGTGCCACTGGCCGCTGCTGCTGCTGCAGCTGCAGGATGGACACCACACTGAGCCACGTTCTCCCAGGCCACCGATGGTGACGCTGCATGTGTTGACGCAGGGCCGGTTGTGCCACGTTAGCTCCCTGGCCACGCTTCACTTTCCGTCCCACAGATTCTATCATATACCCAATTCGTCACCTCCAGGTGTCTTAGCAAAGAACTGCACACCGACGAGTAGCTGATTTTACCGCCAACGCTCCGCACTGAGTACTACTGCCGCCGCTGCCTCGCTGAGCCCCTGTGCCGCTACTGTCTTGGACCTGCGAAGCGGGTTTTTCTACCCCAGTGGCCGCTTGCTCCCGACCTCACACTGCTGCTACCCTGCTGACTCACGGCCACACAACCCACTTGTGCTTGCGCCGCTGCCTGCCGCCAAGCTGAAACGCCCTCTTCTCCTGACGATGATGAAGCCCTTGCTTCACCCCTCCCCAGGTGCGTCGGCTACATCATCAATCTATTGTGTTTTTCATCGTCACGACTGTCCACATCACCGGTCGTGGTAAGCGGAGGCTGACCTCCTCACCACATGCCCTCCCATGCCCACCTCTCCCACATCCTATAATTTGCCCGCACTACTGCAAGAAGCTGGGGATATTGCCCATTTCTTCGCTCCACGTAGCTGATGACTGCCCCCTCAAATTGTTCACCTCGCTATATAGTGGCGCTGAGCCCAGACCACATAGTAGATCCCTGGCTGAGGAACTGTGGATGGGACAAGGCGGGCTGAGGACAGGTAGGGCCGCGGACCCGCTCCTCGGGCCATGCCAACTAAGTGTTGTGTCTAGGTTCCCACCGACACTTGGCTGTGTTGTCAGATGTCATCTGGAAGGATGAGGATGACCTAGTCAACCAATCAAGAACCCTGGGTGCTGAACAACACACGGCCGCTAGATGACAGCGGCAGTTGAGGCCTCACGAGTGACCCCTGCTGCGACGTCCCTTGCTTGCTGCGACCTGGGCCCTTTCAAAATGTTTGTGCCCACTGCCACTCGCAGTTGCAGAGCTGCCACCAATCTCTGTTCTGACATACTGTTTGTTCTAAAATGTAGAATACAGACACTGTTTGATGAAGCTATCTGTATATGATAAATATACACCCTGTTTTTGACCTCCAAATGAACCCAGTAAACAGCTTGGGTAACCTTGGATATAAATTTGCGCTCCACAAATGGACAAGAAAAAGTTTACTTGTATGTGTCGTTTACAAGCACTGTGTGTTTTACTAAATGTAAGAAGCACAAACAGACTTAATTAACCTTCGCATTGTGAATTATGCTACAAGAAAAATGGTATATATTTCGTGTTTGAAAAAGACGGTTATTTTTGTCAGCACAGCAGCAAAACAACGCTTAATTAACCCCTGGATGTAAATTGCGCCAAAGAATTGAGCCGCACAAACTAGTAGCGTGTTACAATTGCCGTGTTTTCTACGCCACACAACAAGAGATACAGTTTGTAAATTTGCCTTTGCTTGTGAATTAGGCTACCAAAAAAATATATATATATTTGGCGTTGAAAAAGACAGTTTATTTTTGTCAGCACACCAGCAAAACAACGCTTAATTGTAACCCCTTGATGTAAATTGCGCCAAAGCGAATTGACCGCACAAACTATAGCGTGTTACAATTGCGTGTTTCTACGCCACACAACAAAAGAAACAGAAGGAATTTTGCCTTTGCTTGTGAATTAGGCTACCAAAAAAATATATATATATTTGGCGTTGAAAAAAGACAGTTTATTTTTGTCAGCACACCAGCAAAACAACGCTTAATTAACCCCTGGGATGTAAATTGCCGACCAAAGAATTGAGCCGCACAAACTAGTAGCGTGTTACAATTGCGTGTTTTACTACGCCACACAACAAGAATACAGTTGTAATTTGCCTTTGCTTGTGAATTAGGCTACCAAAAAAATATAATATAATTTGGCGTTGAAAAAGAGACGGTTTATATTTTGTCCAGCACACCCAGGACCAAAACAAACGCTTAAATAACCCTGTATGTAAATGCGCCAAGAATTGAGCCGCACAAACTAGTATCTGTTACAATTGCGTGTTTTTTACGCCAAACAACAAGAGATACAGTTGTAATTTGCCTTTGCTGTCTATTAGGCTACCAAAAAAAATATTTATATATTTGGCGTTGAAAAAGAACAGTTTATTTTTTGTCAGCACACCAGCAAAACAACGCCTTATTAACCCCTGGATTGTAAATTGCCGCCAAAGAATGAGCCGCACAAACTATACGTGTTACAATTGCGTGTTTTTCAACGCCAAACAACAAGAGATACAGTTGTAATTTGCCTTGCTTGTGAATAGGCTACCAAAAAATATATTTATATTCTGGCGTTGAAAAAGACCGGTTATTTTTTGTCAGCACACCAGCAAAACAACGCTTAATTAACCCCAGATGTAAATTGCGCACAAAGAATTGAGCCGCACAACTATAGCGGAGTTTACAATTCGCGTGTTTTCCTACGCCACACAACAAGAGATACAGTTTAATTTGCTTTGCATGTGAATTAGGCTACCCAAAAAAATATCTATATATTTTGGCGTTGACACAGACGGTTTAATTTTTGTCAGCACACCAGCAAAACAACGCTTACTTAACCCTGGATTGAAATTGCGCCAAAGGAATATGATGCCGCACAAACTAGTAGCGTGTTACAATTGCGTGTTGTATTCTACGCCACAACAACAAGAATCAGTTTGTAATTGCCCTTCTTTTGTGAATTTGGCTACCAAAAAAAAATATATATATTTTGCGTTGAAAAAAAGAACGGTTTTTATTTTGTCAGCACACCAGCAAAACAACCTTAATTAACCCTGGGATGTAAATTGCGGCCAAAGAATTGACCGACAAACTAGTAGCGGTGGGACAATTGCGTGAAATTTCTACGCCACACAACAGAGATACAGTTTGTAATTTGCCTTTAGCTTGTGAATTAGGCTACAAAAAAATATATATATATTTGGCGTTTAAAAATACATTTTATTTTTGTCAGCACACCAGCAAATAACAACGCTTAATTAACCCCTGGAAGTAAAATTGCGCCAAAGAATTGAGCCGCACAAACTAGTAGCGTGTTACCATTGCGTGTTTTCTACGCCACACAACAAGAGATACATTGTAATTTGTGCCTTAGCTGTGAATTAGGCTCTAAAAAATATATATATATATTTGGCGTTGAAAAAGACGGTTTATTTTTGTCAGCACACCAGCAAAACAACGCTTAATTAACCCCTGGATGTAAATTGCGCCAAAGAATTCAGCAGCCAAAAATGAAGTGGTATTTGTATTGTAAAAACGCTGTTTCTTTAAATGAATACAACAGGAACTGGCTTAGATCCCACTTGGATATTGAATGTATATGCAGCTGCAGTGGACGCACACTGGATTTCAGATCCAATACCCCAAAAAATCAGAAATAGCACATTCAGAAACAGTCCCTGAGACAACAGAGACACCCAGCAGAAATCGCTGATAAAAGATCCTGTTCTTCAGAAAGCGCTATCACCCCTCAGCAATGCACCTTCCCTGCAGTACAAGTGAAGGATGTGAGCTCCCAGCGGCGCGCTCGGTCTTATATAGTGCGGTGACGTACAGAATCCCGCCGGTCTCTGAATGGCTTCATCTCTGCACATGTCATGCAGGCTATAGCCCTTCTTCCTCCCAGAGTGCTTTGCCCCATGTAGCGCCATGTGCTCGCAGCATTTTATCAATCAAAAGCACACTTCGTTCACCGAAGTACCCCAAAGTTCGACTTCGGTCCGAACGAAGTTTTCCTGAAATGTCTAAACGAATTCACTTCGTTAGAATCATTCGCCCATCCTAAAAATCTGCAAAAAAAGTGAAATTTTGAAATTTTCACCTCCCCTTTGGCTATAATTCCTGTGAAACACCTAATGGGTTTAATAAACTTCCTAAATGCTGTTTTTTAATACTTTAAGGGGTGTAGTTTCTTACGATGAGGTCATTTAATGGGGGAACTAACATACAGGTCAATCAAAGTCCACGTTAGACTAGACGGGTCCCCTAAAAAATGTATATTGCAAATTTTCTTGAAAAATTGAAAATTACTACTAAATTTCTAAGCCCCCTAATCTCAAAAAAAAAAAAAAATACATTTAAAAAAATGTGGCCAAACTACAGCAGACCATATGGTAGATGCTAGTTATAAACTATGTTTGAGTGGAATATCTATCTGTCTACCATGCAGAAATTTTTTTGAAGTTGAAATTGTACATTTTTCAAATTTTTTCACGATACTTTGATATTTTTTGACAAATAAACAAGCATTTTTTTTTTTGGACCAAAATTTCTTAATATCTAAAGCACAATTTTGTCCGAAATCACAGAATCACATGGATAGGTTAAAGTGTCAAAAAAGTTATTCTCACTAAAATGACACATGAAGATTTCAAAAATGGGGCTCTGTCAGAGAGGCCAAAACTGGCTCCGGCGGTAAGGGGTTAAATATGTGCTTTGTATTTTCACAGTGAAGTGTGAGAATGGATGGTGCGGGTCAGTGGCACAAATATGGAAACTTGTAATATATTTTTGTAATGCAGATGTAGCAGACTCTAGCTTAACCGTGATATCACAGCTTTTCGTGTTATCTGCTCTTATCTGTAAACAAAGACCATTGAAAAGCATTGAGAAAGTAGAGATAACATTCTGTGCCGTGATATCACGGTGCAATATCTGTTCTGTTTAGTTCTGCTACATCTGTATATCAATTTGACTGCTTATTACTGACCATGAACATATTTCATGAAAATTTTACTTTTTTTTAATCCTTAAAAGGATATGTCTCATGAAAACAATTCTCGTTCATGTGCGTCATACAGAGATATCATAGAAGGGATTTAGGCTTATTCTTATAGACTTGAACTGTACATGTAGTGCGTGGACAGTCATTCATTTATATGGTCACCTAGTCACACAATAAATCCCCCTCAACAGCATGACCGCAATAAGGAGTTTGTATTGAGAGGTAGTCAAGTATGCATAATGTTGCTCTATACAACTCTATTAAGGTCATGGAACCTACCAAACTCTTTCAATCAATGTTTTCTGCAACTACCAACAATTTGTATGATGTGATAGCGTTCATGTGCAACCTATCTTCCTTTTTCTTACCATGACTGTGTTGGTAAGGATGAGCCATAATAGCAATGGGGATTCTAGGGGTGGATGAGTGATTAAAGTTGGATAAACCCTTTATTATTTTCTTACAAATATGTAAATGTGTTTGATTGACAATGACACTGTTTAAAAAAGCTAGGACCACCAACATGATACAAAAATGGAGTAATAGCATTGACCATATTTTTTATTATTTGTTTTAGTTTTGTTTATTTCAGCAATTGATTGGTCCAGATGTCTTAGGTTCTCTTTAAACTAACATAGTAGGTCTGTCTGCAGTTCACATATGTTCCACTGAGTTGTGAGACATTACTACTGCTACTCTGCTACATCTTTATACATATATGCATTGCCGGATACAATCATTTGCACAGACAAATAAAGCCTACAAGGATCCTCATGAAAGTAATTCCTTTGCAAAAAGTATATCATATTATCAAGACATTGTATCAGCTCTCATAAGCTCACTGAAGCTGGTGACATCCCGAAGATGAATGTTAAACTGACTTGGCAGGATGTTTTACAGTGAAAACATTTCAAATGTCTTCTTATTACCTTTTTATTTTGTGTCAGATTTTTTGATTTCTCATCACATTACACAGAGTTTATACTGTTTGGGATATATAAGTGCGCTCTGTTACTGAAAAATAGTGAGAATTGAATTTTCTCAAGGGATTCACTGTACTTACTCAGCGAATATATGTTATTGAACCATGTTTGACAGACCAAAAGATAAGAAGTATAATTTCCTGTCACCTGCATATGTGCTTTCCCTGAAAAATTTAATATTTCACTGATTGATAAGTATCAAGAAACAATATATTTGTCTTACTTTATGGTAATCTGTCTAATATATGTTTGTATTACAATAACTATTGCATTATAGGCGTAAACATTTTATTTTAGGGGATTTATTTGGCCATATTGTGCAGTAAAGGGAGACATTTGATCTCTTTTACCACTGGAAAGAAAGAATATTAGTAAAATTGTATTAAAAAGTATGCCTTTGCTTACTGTAGGTGTAGCAGAACAAACGCAGATTTTCCTTGGTATGCATCCACAAAGTGGTTACTAATTTTTGGTATTGTAAAAGGGCATTCCACTGCTGGGCAGGGTATTTGTACTGTTTAGCTAACAATGATTTAGATAACTTCTGTATTAAATAATTCATAAAGGACTTATTTTATAGTGATTGGGCTCTTGAAACCTATTTTCAGAGAAATTTGCATCACCTGCTGCTTTAGGGGAGACATTTAAATAAATGTAAAAAATTAACTAGGTCCCCCAAGGCAATAACCATTGCTTGCTATCCACACGCTGGTTTAGCTTATAGAGGGTGTCCAAATGAGGGACTCCCACTATAACATCCATAAGCTGCAAAAGGGAATATGGAGAGGGGATGACAATAAGGAACAACTCCTTTCATAGCATTCAAATAAAGTAGTTTAGTGTCTGACTGCAGGGACTCCTAGAACCACTAGAATATAAGTGCCTAGCACTTTATTAATAGTAGGGGGGTGGGGGCTTGTTTGCATGTACCTGTGAGTACATGAAACAATGCTGAGATTCTTTTAGTTAAAGTGATTTTTTGAGTCTTAAATATCTTTTGAATCAATATCTGATCGATTGTATCTGCACAATGAAGAGACAGTGGTCCTTCAGTGTTTTACATAGACACAGCAGCCCACTGCACTGGTTGTGTGTGGGATTACAGTCACTCACTCCATTTGGCTGTGCTGATCAGTAAGAGGTTCCAGAGAGCCTTAAAGGGGTTTTCTCACCCTGCTTTTTCACAAAGCTACAGGCACTTCCTGGTTAGACTGATAGTAGTTCTAGCAGTGATTGGCATCTCATCTCCGCTATTTCTTGTTATTCCTGTTACAGTGAAGTGAGTATAAGAAGTTTATAACCTCTAGTGAACAAAGCTACAGAGCTTGTCATTAACTTAGATAGACAAGCTCTTGTGCTAGAGATAGGAGTCAGAAGGGAGTGACTCACCATGGTCGAAAGCAGCTTGTGGATCAATCAGGTAAGAGACAGAGTAGGGAGAGGTAGTCAGTAACAGAAAGAAACTGGTGTACACTAGCAGTATATAAAAACTTCTTAATCTCCTGATCAAAGCACAGTGAAAACAGCAATGTATTTGTAGTCTTCATTTACCTTTGTCTATATGTTAAAAGCTAATCATTGTGATGAGAAAACCCCTTTAACCACTTAACGACCACCCACCATCTTTTGATGGTTGGCATTTCAGGTGGTTCGTCTGCAGTGGCGTCTTTTGACATCGCAGCAGACATCGGGGTTTGTGGCGCCTGGCACCGCAGCAGCACTGAGAACAGGACAGTACTACATAGCCCTGTTCCCATCGCAGCCTCTGCAAGCATACACCCACAAAAGGGGAATAGGCGCTCCGCTTCCTGGCGCTTAACCCTTTGATTGCCATGGTTCATCACTGCAGCATAAACAAAGGGTTTTCCCTCTGCTCGTCCATGTGATCCGACACCTTGACCCGTCGAGTCAGAGAATGGCTGCACAGTCAGCTCCGGGGACCTAGAAAAGCCAGTAATCAAGACAGACTTTGTGCTGCCCTGATCGCTGTCTGTGTCAAACTGACACAGATTATAATGTATTAGCATATATGAATATGTTAATATTTTACTAAATGTAAAAAAAAATTAACAGTTATCCCTACATGTGATTTTTAAAAAAAGGAAAAAACCTAAAAAGTATAGAAAAAAATAAAATAAATAATAAAATAAAAATAAATATTTAATAAAAAATAATTGTGCATACATTACACAAAAATACTACACATGACCATAATAAGCTACCGCCAAAAGCAACAATCAAAAAACACCTATCTTAATTAAAACACCAAAAATTTTATTGAAAAAGAATAATAAAATATAATTTAAACACAATTAAATAAACAGTATATAGCTAAAAGGTGACATGCAAAGGACACCAACTACCACCAGTTACAACATGCTAATTAATCCATACAAAAATAATACAGACATAAGTCCAAATGATATATCATAGTAACAATCAAAGCATACAGACCCGGAGGTAGCACCACAAACAGCCCCAACGTACGTTTCCTCCAATCCTTGGCTTCGTCATGGGGGTAATGAGACCCAACCCACAACTTCCTTATAAATCTCCGCTGACCAATAAAAATTAAAAGATATAATTTGAGACCATTACCTCGCATTTGAAAAAAGAGAGAGAGGAAGAGCCAAATACACCACGAGGTCTCATGCAACTATGTTATTGAAAAAAAAAAAAAGTTACGAATGTTGAAACGCAAGGAGGCAAAAACTAAAGCAATGTGCTGGTCCTTAAGTACTTTTCAGATGTTCGGCTTAAGGTTTTAAGAATAGGAAACCCATAAACTAGTTGATTAATGCTGAACAGGAATTCACTAGTCCACATAAATCCAGCTCCAAAAGCATATCAAGTAAATGCTGCCTTGTATTGTGTTCTTATGTGGAGTCACGAATAAGTATTAAGGGCAACATTATTTGGGGCATTTGTTTTTAGTTTAACCCCTTAACGACCATGGGCGTATGCATATGTCCAGGTCGTTTGGGGGTTCACGCACCTGGACGCATGCATACGTCCTGAGGATCGCACGAACTCTAAAACAGAGTTCGCGCGATCGGTGCGGGGTGTCAGCTGTATATTACAGCTGACATCCTGCAGCGTCGGCCCCGACCCGCGATCACTCCGGGGGGGGAGATAACTTTCTTTGTGTGCCGTAGTATCGTAATGTGTTAGTTGTGTTAAGCTTTGCTACATCTGAAATTGCACCATGTATAGGGGTTACCCAATACCAAGCTCGTATATTTTTCAATTATAGGTGAAACTATTCTTTTTCTTGGCCCAAGAAAGGGATGTTTTTAAAGACCATGACTCACAGGGACACAATTCCACATTTTGAAGCTGTAGATGTAATAAAAAAAAATAGTACGATCTCCTTTTCCATTGCATATGCCTTATCATGTACTTCTTTGCAGAGCCTGTTCTGGTAATTTGCTTATTGTTGTTTTAAATCTGTCTTTATGTGTACCTAGAATATGTTAGGCATATGTGGAATGTGATGTGTTCCTTCCATGTAAACAACATACCTTTTCATGTTATAAGTAAGAGGATGTCGCTCAAAACGCGTCAACTTTGACTTTTTTTTTTTCACATGCAACTACGTCTCTTTTAATTAGTTTCTAATAAAATGGATTGATTTTGTTTTAACCCATTCCGGATTCTGCTGAAGAAATTTTGCTTCTTTTGACAACATACTTTTTCAGTCTTGGAGCACATGGTCTCATGAGAGAGAAAAGCACTTTTTTTTATTTTAGTGGCAGCTTAAAATTTAGTTAGCATAATTTTAATTGAAACATGAGTTAGACATGACATTTAGATTGTTGAAAACGTATTGATGCTGTTTTACTTTAAATGTAAACTACTGCATGCAGAAGAGCTGCACATTAAATTACAACTTAATCATAGAGAGTAGATCAAAATGTCTTGTTTGAGCACACTCAGCAAATGAAGATTTTATTTTCTGTGGCAAAATGAAGACTCTGGAACTAATTAGTGTTTTGTATTGCAGATATTGTTTTCTTGCATTAACTTTATACAAACTTTTCTCATGTGCATCTTATAACTATATTTATCTGCTTATTTAGTACCGCCTTAAATAAAAAATATATATCTCTGTTATCTATATATTACTATATTCTGTGGTTTTTGATAACATATCAATTTGTAGTTCTCAAAGTTTAGCCAGTTAAAAGAAGAGATTATTAACAAATTCAGTTATGCTACATGCACAGTCAAGTCACATTATTCTTATTATTAGCTCATTTTTAGAGTAACCTCTGTATGCAGCAAAAATAGCAACTGGATGGGCTGGAAGTGACTCAATGAGGTCCTGGTTGGTTATCACAGGTATCTGAAGCCATGCTGACTGCTGAACACCCACAGCTGCTGGAGGGTGTGTGGGGAAGGATCCATAGAGTTCTCATGATAATCGAGTAGGTCCCATGGATGCTAATTGGGTTCAAGCATGGATGGATTCATAACCATTTCAGTTGAGAGTACCTTCTACAAGAATTAGTGGGCTCAAAGAATGCTGTGAAAACACAAGCTTGTGTTCTCCCAGCAATGGTTTCTAGGTGTTTGTTCTCTTATGTTTCTCGTCCGACACACCACCATCCATTCAATCAATAAGGCAGAAAAAATTATTCACTCGAGAAGGCAACCCATTGCCAATCAGCAGAGGTCTATTTCCAATATTGCCATGAAAATTGAAGCCTTTTTTTGCCAATGCATCTTCCTTAGGAGAGATGTAGTGACCATCCATCTGCTTCGGAGCCCCGTACACAGAAGGGTTTGCTAAACTGCTGTATGAGGAGAACGTCTGGTATCCCCTATTTCATTTTGGCAATGAGCTTCTCAATTTTGATCCGCCCTCACGACCATTCATAGCCAGTGTTCATCTCACATTAATGGCATGTGGTGCTCCGTAGTTTCCATGTCGCTTATTCCCAGTTGTGCCTTTTGTCCACTCATGATACCCTTTCACCACAGCATCAACCAAACAGTTTACAAACTATTTCAGTTTTGGCACATGTCCAGGCCTGACAGACTTGGTCAAGAACTACATGAAACTTTTTGACCTTTGTAATTGCAAACAAAGGTTTCTTACCCAAAATTTATTTTGTTTTCTGTTTTTATCAAATATTATTTTTTTCCAAAAATGCAAATTAATTATTTTAAAAAATCAAAACAATGTGGTTTTCTGGATTTTCTCACAATTGGAGTGTACCTACAATAAAAATTACAGAGCTCTACATTCTTTGTAGGTGGGGAAACTTGCAAAATCCTTTTTTTCCCCATTTTTCAAAAAAACAAAAACAGATCATTTTCATTTGGGAAATAGCTTATTCTGTAAATTTTCAATTAAGGGACACTTCCATATTTTTAGAAGTTGTAGCTCTATCTTTAATTTTGGCATGGAAATTCATTTTTTAAAATTTAAAAAAAATTATTGGGCCTTTGGAAGGATCTCTGGTTTTTCATAAAAAAAATTAATTTACTCCCTTAAAGTATTCTAAGCTAAATACTGTATATTTAATTGTTATAACCTTTCCTCACAACTAAAACCCTCCATGCCTCTTACCCATTTGGTTGCTTGTCTTTGTACTTTTTTTCCAAATTCCCCAAGGGTTTTTTTCTATAACTGGTCCTAAGATAAAATGCATATTTCAAAAAAGCCAACCAACTTTGATTTTGGTAATATTACATTATGTCCCGTCCCCGTGAAAACCCTTTTTAAACATGAAAATATCCTGCTGCCTTTTAACACTATTGACATTGATTGTTACAAAGGAAACCCGTCCTCTTTTCCTTTAACAAATGGGTTTTTTTCACCCTCAAGGCAAGTTCATTTTGAGCTAACCCCAAATTTGTGTAGGCCATTGGGGGGTCTTTTAAAAACCTCTTTTTCCTTTTAACCTTTCTTTCCCGGAACTTTTTCTATATTTTAAGTTTGTATGTGTTTGCATTTTTGTGAAATTTATCTAAACGTGTTTTCCTTATATTTCTACCAAACAACACCAAAAATTTGCAATGTGTGAACATTACCTAAATAGATAATTTGAGTATTTTTTCTGATAAAAAAATTTAATTTACTTGCCAAGCTGGGCCAAAAAAATTTATTGTTTTTGCCATAACTTTTTATTTTTTACTTTCATATCAAAAAGGCGGAATGAAGATTTCTTTTTCTCAAGACTAACTGTAACATTTATTTTAGATACCAAGTTTGCATAAACATGCATAAGCTTTATGTTTTTTATTTAACTGGGGTTAAACTTTGGGTTAAATGCAGAAAAAACATCAAAAGTGTCGTGTCTATTTAAAGTATTTTCTAATCAACATAGATAACGCTTTCATTGTATTGTACAGGTTGTTACGATTACGGGTATGTGCAAAAACATGTGGCTAATTATTATTAACTATTCTGTGATATTTATTTTAAAAAGAGCATTACAAGAATGTCCATATTGTATCTGTTTTTGTACTCATTTTATCTTGCTAAAAAAAAAAAGATTTGTATTCCCCTTCCCCCTTTTTCCTATGATGTGTTGTCATATAGAGAAATATATGTATAGTTTAGTACACTATGCATGTAAGAAAGAACATTGCTAAGTTTTGGAGGCAAAGAAAATCTTCTTATAGACTAAAGTGCAGCCAGTGGATCCCTGTACCTGTTTCTGCCTTCCATACAGCAGGTCCTAAATTTAAGACTCAGCAGAGAAAAATTAGAAGGAGAGGCTGAAAAAAAATTATTGAAGCATCTAAGCACTAATAGTGTACTGAGATGGCGCCCCCGAAGGGGTGTTGGAGGAAAATTGACATGGCAGTTAAGAAAACACAGCAGCAGCCTGTGTACTTTATTCTGGTATCCTACATAAGAGAAAGTATACAGAACACTTAAAAGTAGAGCAGAGAGCTGCAGTGGACTTGATACCAAGATTTTAAGAAAATTCTAACCTTCCTTACTAAATATACATAGTGAGTATATTATATGTAAAGTAAGTATGCTTTCAAAAATAAACGTGTTCATAGTTTATTTTAGTCAATTAACAAATTGAAAAGTGAATAAACAAAAAGACAAATGTAAATGTAGTCAGTATTAGTGTGACCACCCTTTACCTTACAAACAGCATCAATTCCTCTTGGTACACTTGCCCAAAGTTTTTGAAATAGCCCAGCAGGGAAATTTTTCCAATCATCTTGGAGAAGTAACTACAGATCATCTGTGGATGTAGGCTTGTTCCAATTCTTCTGTCTCTTCATGAAATCCCAGACAGACTTGATGATGTGGAGAATAAGGCTATATAAGGGCCATATCATCACTTCCAGGACTCCAAATGCAAACACATAGTAAGTTGCACTACAGTGCATCTCACAGCTGCTCAACAGTGTATGGGGGAGGATACACAGACTGAACATAATGATCAAGGTGGTCCTACAAATGCTCACTTGGGTTCAAGTCTGGGGAAGTGGGCCCAGAAAAGACCACAAAAACATTCAACAGACCAAAATGCTGCCACAATCATCTTGTGTCCTTCCAGCAATGGTTACAGTGTGTTTGTTCTCTGATGCTTCTCACCTGACACTCCAATATCCATCCATTTGATGAAACAGAGATGGCAATCTTTTACCAATCAGCGGAGGTGCAAGTCCGATACTGCCATAAAAATTAAAATTGGAAATTTGTTAGTAAAGGTGCAGTGACTATCTTACTGCTTTAGAGCCTTTATCTTAGTAAAGTCTGCTGAACTGTTGCATTAGACATTTTATTAGGCATAATTTTTAGTTGTTCCACTGTAGCATGATGGTCTGCACCTCCATCACTGACATTCCCATATCACATTAATAGCATGTAGTGCTCCAGAGTTTCTTATTCACAAATGGTGTCAGAAGTGAACCCTCAATACACTTTCACTTTAGCAGCATGCAAACAGTTACAAAATGTCATAGCTTCAGAAATATTGCAACTCTTGGCTTCGGAAAACAGTAATTGTCCCTTCTTTCAACTCTGACAAATTATTAAACTAGAAAAAGAGAACCAAATTGAACAAATGAGTTAAAAATATTAGACTTGGTCATAGTTACATAGTTTGTTAGGCCGAAAAAAGACATACTGTATGTCCATCCAGTTCAGCCTATTTTGCAAAAGTGTTGATCCAGAGGAAGGCAAAACCCCCCATGAGGTAGAAGCCAATTGTCCTCATTTTAGGGAAAACATTTCTTCCCTAGGTAACTGAAGTAAAAAGGATTCACATAACCATGAGTGACAGAAGGATGTGAACCTATGCTTTCATTATCTGCTATGACCCTCTTGTGCATCAGTAAACATTTGCAGTGTTCTGAACATTGACCTAAAGGAATTTTAGTCCATTCCTTTATAGAAAACAGCTTCAACTCTGTTATGTTAGTGGGTGTATTCCCAGAGACAGCTTCCTTCAGGTCTTTCCATAACATTGCTATTGGATTAAGGTCAGGATTTTGACTTGTCCTTTCTAAAACTTTAACTTTATTCTTTTTTAACCATTCTTTGGTAGAGCAACTTGTATGCATTGGGTTCTTGTCTTACTGAATGACCCCCTTTTTTTTTAGAGATTTAGGGCGACATGTATGATCGGGCTTTCCATCTGTTTTCAGGCGTATACTGCGCCTCACTGTGCCGACTCCGCTGTCGGACGCTCAAGTGCGATGTTAGCGCAAGCTTCGCCACTTTGTAATGCGCCTAACATGATGGGGCGTGCTTTGGGCGTTCTGGGGCGGGACGCACCAGATTCGAAAACAACGACGCATGTAGGAATGTCGGTTGGAAAAGTGAGGCACATTACAGCTCCGACGGGCAGACCTAGTTCAATGTGATCTACCTGAGTCGGAGGAGGCGCAGTGAAGCTAGAAGTTATTGTAATGGGGCAAAATGTGCTCTAGGTCTACTGTTGCAACACTACACTAATGAAAAAGAGTTGTCTATAAAATGAATTAATTAATAAAGATAAATATCAAAGTTGTATAAAAACGATTTCAATGTACTGAAAAGTTGATCATTTAAAATTAAAGGAAATATATAAGATCTCAAAAGAAAGAAATATCAGCTCTAAAAGGTCTTAAAAATACGGCTAAAATTAAACTAATTTTACATTAAATAAGCCAATGATGATGTTGTACTGATGTTAATTTTTGTCTTTTTTAATAACAAAAATGTAAGGTGTATTTTTGCTTCTTTCACCTTTTATTCTATCTAGTATATACAGCAAGAGCCAGCACATCACAGGTCTTGCTGGGACCTGTGGTCCTCCAAGCAGGATTTCTATGTTCACACGGCTTATTTCGGGTCGTATTTACGGACGTATTTAATGAACAATTAGCTAATGATTAAATAATGAACAATTAGCTTAGAATTGATGCCAATGGAATATACGGATGTATTTGCGGCCGTAAATACGTCCGTAAATACGCCCCGAAATAAGCCGTGTAAACATAGAAATCCTGCTTGGAGGACCACAGGTCACCGCAATACCTGTGCTGTGCTGGCTCTTGCTCTTTATACTAAATAGAATAAAAGGTGAAAGAAGCAAAAATAATTTTTTTCTCTTCACTGACATGCTTAATGATTTTTCTCTAATTTCCAGCCTGTGTCTAAACTTAATACATGTTAGGCGCATTCCTTATGCGCCTAAGTTCCATAATGCGCCTCCCACACAGGCGAAGTGCGGGGAACTTTACACCGCATTTATGAGCACACTTCGGCGCTGACCTACATCAGGCGCAGTTTTCACACAAAAAAAGAATAAACAGGCGCTTCGACGCGCCGATCTTCATATATGTCGCCCTTAGTTTATGGACAGATGTCCTGACATTTTTCTTTAAAATGTGCTAGTATAATTCGGAAATCATTGTTCCATCAATGATGGCAAACTTTCTTGGCCCAGATGCAGCAAAATAGGACACAACCATGATTCTATCACCACCGAGTCTTAAAGATATTATGAGGTGTCTTTGCTGGAATGCAGGGTTTGCAGTGGGGCATGTTTTAAAGCCTATTTCTTGAGCACATATTACATCAAGTAAATTGTAATCTATAACATAGCTAAGCATGAATTTGTATGAATACACCCACTGATACAGCGAGACAAATATTTGTTAAAATTATGTTATTTATCTTCCAACACGCAATAAATAATTATAACACATTTCTTCCATTTTATCAAGCTGGCTAAAGAATGGATGTGCAAAATGGAAGTGTGCTTTAAAAAGCACATTTTATTGTATCAATCCACCCACCAACTCTAGTTATCATGGTAAATAGTCAATGTTTGTTAATGACGCTTCAGTCATACAGCTGGGATTCTTTAATATTTTATGAGTGTTACTTTGTTTTGCTCACAACAATCTCAGGCAGTTAAGGATTTATGAATCATGTTTTTTTTCTCGCAGCCCATCTGCAGTTTGCTATCTTTGCTAGCCTTGAGAATATGTTTAAATTTATTAAAGCGAAGCAGAGACTCATTATTTCAAAGGAGAGCCAAAGTGACACAGTGAATTGGTTATTAATGGAAAGGCACTGCCATAGGGCGATTGAAATTTAATGATATCCTACAAGAAAAAAATGAGGGTGTCACTTTCCAAAAAGTCACGCTAAATGCCAGCCTTTTTAAGGTCCTGCCGCTAATTTTATGCCTACACACAGTAATGTTTTCAGAAACGTTTAGGAAACACGGACCAGTGACTGTACTGATTATCCTTTTCACCTTCTCGCCTCTTCCAAATGGATTTGTGCAGTGAGCGATTTAATCTCTAAATATAGGAAATGTTAAAAAAATAACATTGCTGTTTTTCACAAGCTAAGGGCATTTCGAATTCCTCTAGAGATGGACTTGCAAATATGCGATCTCCATATGCTGGATTCAAGGCTTTAAAATGTTAATCCTTAAACAGTACCAGGAATAAAAATATTTTAAATCGCTCAAGCAATTTACAAATGAATACACATTGAAAGCTATTGTATTAAATAATTAACTACTTAAAGGGTAACCGTCAACAAAAAGACCCTTTCATTTTAGTGCATTTGAAAGGTCCCTAAATAAATAAAAGTTTAGTTGATGCATCTATATATACTAAGGGCCAAATGTATGGACCTGTTTAGGTCTACAACTCAATTTTTGCCCATAGGTCACTATGGGCAAAAGAGTGAGTTTTAGACCTAAATAGTTTCATACATGTGGCCCTAAATGTCCATCTGAGTGGAGGAAATGGGGAAAGGACTTTTCGAGGATACTTATTTTTAATCATCTTCAGTTCAATTCAGTTCATAGTTAATGCTTCTAATGTGTTCATATTAGTATTTAAGCTGTGGACATTAATCCCCAGTAGGGATATATTATCTCACATGTGGACACTTTCCATCTATGCACGTTCTTCACGTCTCTTCATTAGAGTAGTTTCCCCATCTAACAAAAAGATGGCAGGACATGCCATCACTGTATGACTGTTGGGGTTCAGATTTATGAGACCCGAACTGATCCTGAAAATGAACGTGATGCAGCACCCCATCCAATTGCTGTGCAGGGGACTTTAGTGGAGCCCCATTCAAGTGGTGTACATGTGTCATCTACTTCTGCTTTTTTCTGGATATTTGCTTGACACCATTTCCTATGAAAGTCTAAAATTTGCATTACATCCAAGGAATCACATTAAATGCACCATAAAACAGAGCTCGTACTTTATTGTATATTCCCAAGCTGATTAGTTATAATTTCCTATGTAACATGAAGTTAGGAAATTATCATGCTATGAAATAATAAATTGAAAGCTGAGCAATCTTCAAAAAAATACAGAGTTTATATTTATGAATTTTACACAAGACCAGTTTCAATATGCAGTGTAAGGAAATGTAGCTGTTACAGGATTTTAGTGCATAATGTTTAATGTCCGTATGATATTAACTTGATTAAAAAAGCAAATTGTACAAACAAAACTGGGAATGAAATATATTTATTATTACTTTCTGACATTCCACTTTGATTTATATTTCAAAACGGAATATTCTTCTTAAAAAGATTGAGTACAGTACTGTTAAAACTACTTTGGCATCGTCAACAGAGATTTTAAGTTCTATGTGTTATACATTATATCATTTTATATTTGTCCTTCATTGTTGTTTCTATGGCATTCTTATGTTTTTTATGTCTTCCGTAGACATTTTGCCCTTGTTACATGTACTGTACTGTTATATGTAAAAATAATTTAATGCAATAACTATCGAATCAGTATCAGATTTATAGAATGGATTGCTCACTAATTTTAAGTGTGTTGAATAGAGTGCATGTATAATATCACCAAAATATTAGAGGAGCAGATTGGGATTTAGAAAAGGAAAAGTGATTTGGCTAATCAGAATAAAAAGTTACTTTTTAATGCATGTTTTGGTTAAGTGCGTATGTTTATTTCATAGTGAAGAGAGACGCAGAACTCTTGTAAATTCTGGCGGTGACCTGTCTGCTGCTACAACAAATGATCATTTACATTGTTGATCAGTCATACCAATATCATGGGGTTTAGCTGACATTGATTTAAACTGGGTTCAAATTCTAAATCTGTTTCTACAGTGGATTGCAAAAGTATTCATACTTTTTAAAGTGTTCCTCGTTTTTAAACATTACAGCCAGAAACTTAAATGTATTTTATTGATATTTTAAGTGAGAACAAAAGAAGCAAGTATTTGTGAGTGTAAAGAAAATGAAATGTACTTTTCCAAATTTTTACAAAATACTTCAATACATCAATATTTGTAGGACCACCATTAGCAGCAATGACAACTGCAACTCTGCTGGGGTTTGTCTCTACCAGCTTTGCACATCTAGAGGCTGAGATTTATGTCCATTCTTTGCAAAATAGCTCTAGCTCAGTCAGACTGGTTGGTGAATGTTTATGAACAGCACCTCATGCCACAGATTCTCAATGGGATTTAGATCTGGACTGTGACTGGGCCATTTTAACACAGGGATATGCTTTGATTTAAACATTCCATGTTAGCTTTGACTGTATGTTTAGGGTTGTTGTCCTGCTTTCTCAGTCTCCAGTCTTTTACAGCCTCTAACAGGTTTTCCTCCAGGACTGCAGTGTATTTAGATCGTCTCTGACAATTTTCTCTCAACTCTGATCAGTCTCCCAGTCACTGCTGAAGCAAAGCATCCCCACAGCATGATGCTGCCACCACCATGCTTCACAGTGGGGATGGTGTGTTTACGGTGATGTGCAGTGTTGTCTTTTCCTTTACACATATTATTTGGTATCTAGGCCAAAAAGTTAATTTTTGGTCTCATCTGAGCAGAGCACCTTTTTCTACAAGCTGCAAACAATACTTCTTATGACGTTCTTCTTTTTTGCACTTCATTAAAGGCCAGAGTACATGACTAATAGTTTTCCTGTGGACAGATTCTACAACCGGAGCTGTGGTTCTCTGCAGCTCCTCCAGACTGACTATGGGGCTCTTGACTGCTTCTCTAATTAGTGATCTCAATCGCTGGGCTGTCAGTTTAGGTGGACGCCCAAGTTTTGGTAGGTTAGCAGTTGTGCTATATGCCTTCCATTTAGGGATGATGAATTGAACAGTGCTCAATGAGATTTCCAGAGCTTGAGCTATTTTTTTTATAAACCTAACCCTTCAATACACTTTGCCACAACTTTATTCCTGAGCTGTCTCTTGTGTTCCTTGGCTTTCAAGATGTTGTTTGTTCACTAATGATCTCTAACAAATCTCTGAGGCCTTCACAAAATAGCTGTTGTTATACCGAGAATAGATGACATACAGATGTATTCTATTTACTAATTAGGTAACTTAAAAAGCCAATTGGTCAGGGGGCTGAATACATATGCACACCACACTTTTCATTTTTTTAATTTGCAAAAATTTGGAAAAGCACATATCATTTCTTTACACTTTACAAATACTTGCTACTTTGTGTTGCTCGATCACATAAAATATCCATAAAATACATTTAAGTTTGTGGCTGTAATGTAAAAATGAGAAATAATTCAAGGGGTATGAATACTTTTGCAACCAATTGTAGGTATTGACAGTATTGTGGTAAAAAAAAATTGCCTTTTTTGCTTTCTCTTTATTCCAATATTAAATTACACATCACAAATTACACATTACAAATACTATTTTTATAACAATAGAAATACATTTCTGTTTCTATCCCTGAGCAATAGCGTAAGAAACCCCTCCTACCACATATGCAACATCTCTTTAAGGAGGACCAGGTACATCTCATGATATGTCTGTTTTACCAAATCTTTGTGTACCCTGTGAAATCACAATTCTGGAGCATCTTCTCTTATAACTCTATGTTGTGCTGTCCCTCTGTCCTTCTATAAATGTATTACTGAATCAGTCAGATGGGTGTTACCATTCCAGTTTTAAAGGGGGGAGAGGGGTCCCTGCACATACTGACTCTTTCAGCAGTGATTGGACAATGTCAGACTGTGCAAGGGCACCCCCCCCAATTATTAACACACACCTGACAGACTGGTAATGAATTTCTCGGACCAATAACAGGGGAACTGTATAGCATAGAGATTTTATCCCTTACCAATATTAAACATATTGGTACAGTTCAAGGGGTATGAATACCTTGGCAACCCATTGTATACAATGCAGAAGAGTATACTAGTGATTGCGTCCTTTAAGGGTCAAGTACCTTAGGGAGACTAAAAGTACAAGTGCAAAAAAAATTACACAGTTGCACATAATTAGTATCGCCATATCCGTAAAAATCCAATCTATTAATATATAACATCCTTTATCCCGTACTCTAAGCACCATAGAAGAAAAAAGATTCCCAGTGTCAATATTAAGTTTTTTTGATAATTTCACGTCCCCAGAAAAAATAAATAAAAAATGCTAAAAAAAAGTTGCATGTATCCCAATATCATACCAATAGAATAACTCTTCTGCCAGCCAAAAAACGAGCCCTTACTCTTGTGGAAAAGCAAAAAATGTATTGGTTGCAGAAATGGTAAAAATAGAGAATATATATATATATATATATATATATATATATATATATATATATATATATATAGTATATTTAAAATGTCTAGAAACATATATGAAACGTCATATTTGGAATCATCGAATCATTGAACTGCAGAATATATGTTAACCATGTTGTTTAAACAGAACAGTGAACTGCATAAAAATGATACCCCCACAGAAAATTAAGTTTTTTCACATTCGCAATTTTTTTTGGGAGGGGTGGGGGCTCCAGTACAGTATATCATATGGTCAAAGGCATTATTAAAAAATACATCTGTCTCACAAAAAAAAGCCCTCATAAGTGGAAGAATAAAAAAAAGTTATGGGTCTTGGAAAGTGGGGAGGAAAAAAAATTAGTGCAATAAAAAAAAAATTGGCTATAGCAGAAGGTGGTTAAGGAAAGTTGCTCCAAAATTATAGTTTCATGGTAAATACAATATTAGTATTTGCTAAAGCATACGTGCAGAAAGGGCCACAGTTTTTTTTAGGTATTCTGCCCAGTTCTATGATTTTAATTTTTAATGAATTTATATTATAATTTTTTATGTGATATAGTTAACTTTATCCATTTCATTCTTTTTTTTGTCCTTGCACCATTTGGTCTATATCCCCTTTTCTCTATTTGTTTGATGATTGTTCCTTGTACTATATGTCAGTATCTCAATATATGTGTATTTTTTGTATGAATTAACGTTGGGGTTGTATTACATACATCTGATTTACTCTTTTTGAGTGTGCAGAACTATGTTTACTCTGTTTTTTATTGGGATACTTACCTTGTGCTAGTGTCTTCAGTAATCTAGCGCTGCTTTTTTTATTGTGTTTTTTATTATGTCTCTGCATGTGTATATGACAATAAAATTCATCTTGTGTTTATTGTATAGTTTTGGATAGTGTTGTTTGGTTTGGCGTGTTTACTTGTTGTATTATACCCACTTTTTTGTATAGTTATTAGTCCCGTCTTTTGATCAGCGGCTGGACAGATTAAGGAAAACTAATTATAAACTGTAAATAGTACCAAATATAAAACCTTGGTGATCATCAGTCATGCTTAGTATGTAATATTTAAAACCAAATTATTGCATAGAATCCATGCCCCATCATCTTGAAGGGATTTTCTCACCATGCAGTGTCACAGAGCCACAGCCAGCTTTAAATTTACACTGCCTGGTTATGCTGTGGGTGGTTCTATAGCAGCGATTGGCATATCAGCTCTGCTGTTACTAGCTGTTCATGCTACAATGGCAGGACTACAGGAGGTTTATAAGTTGTAGTACACAAGAAGAGCTCTAAAGGGTGAAAGTTTATCGTTTATTTAGGTAAACAAAGTCCATTGCTAGAAATCTCCTGACCAAAGCAAAATTTAAATAGCAATGTATTTGGTAATAGTTTTCATTTACCTTTCCCTAAATGTTAAAAACTTAACATTGTGATGAGAAAATTCCTTTATCTATTTTTGCTTAATTCTTAATGTGTGATTCAAGCCATTCAGGAATTCTGTGCATACCACAGACATCTAGAGTAACTTCTACATTTGATCTCAGCTAATAATTTAGGAGAGTAGTACAGCCAATATATTGGGTTAAATTGTCACACATTTTTGTTTACAGCAACTTTCTTATATTATATAGCATTTTATATATCCTAGTCAATTTACTTTTCCAATATTTTAGTCAATTATTTGAAAATTCCTGTAGTAAAAAGATTGAATAATTTATCCTTATTGTGTTCTGTAAGGCATGCTTAAGAATTAAAACAGATGTTTCACAACAAACACAACACAGGCCTAGTTTTTAGTTTAAAAAATGTGACTACTACTGTTTATTGTGAATATTTTATCAAGCTAATTTGTATCTGCTCTTTGCATGCTAACATTCAAGCATTTTTCTAACATACAACTAAGAGCTAACTATAGAGTGTTAAGAAAAAAATGCTAGCACTAATATTATACCTGAAGCCTCTAACAAAGACATCAGTTGAAATATTTTGATTTGTATGAACACTCCTGCTAGCATTTGAAAAACGACAGAATGACATTCTACTTTTTTGCCAAGTTTTCTTTACAGTCATTTTAGTTGACGGCCCCTTTTAGTGTCTCACCTTCCAATGAAAGAGGAGACAATTAATGGGAGGGTGATTTATCACTGCCAGGAACTGTCAAGGACTTTTGTTGTAGTCAGAGAAAAAGCAATTTCACATTATGGCATTTCATTCGTAATACAATGTATTTACAGCTCACAGTTTTATTTTCAGAGCCTATTATCAGGTGAAACAGTTGCATCTGAAATGTTGTTTGTGACATAGGTGACCTGTTAGGATTTGATAAGTATTTACGCCAGAGCACAAGGGGCTCACACATCTGCTGCTGGCAGAAGCAATGGAAAAAATAACCTGGAAATGAGGCGTTTGATTTTTCTGGTTCCTACACTCGAGCATCTGTTGCTATAATTAAGTGGCGTTCAATAATTGCATAGCAGTGGTGAAATAAACATATGCATTCTTGCCAGCTTTTAGGATTTGGTGTCCTTATAGAATGAGACAAACAATGTGACTACCACAAGAAAAATGTCTTTGAAATATCAGCTTTCAAAAGCTTTGTAAAGTTAATACAACATTTGGCCTTTTAACCTGAGCCATACTAAATAACAAAGAATGGTACAAGTTGTCCTGCAAACTACTGTAAATGACTTCCTGCTTAGGACATCATTTGGAAGGAGCTGCTAAAGATCTATACTGTATTATCAAAGTATTGTATGCAACAATGTGAATCCAGTCATTTTATCTCTAATGGATCATACGTTAAATTAGTATTTTAATAAAGTTGTGTTAACTACATTCAAGGCAAAACCTTTCTGATCATATTAGTCATTAATAATAAAACATAGCAGTTTGTGTAACGTATGTATTAATAAAAAATGGACAATAAATACATAAAATCATAAGAAAATGGCTAAACTTACTGCTGCAAAGAAAGGTAAAAATCTATTCCCAGAAGGATACCACAAATGCCCCACAGCTACATTAAGTGAAGCTTCAAAAGTGCAGAATACTGATGAACAGTTGCTCACGCACATACTTCTCATGAGGTGAGCAGTTTTAACTGCCTTTATTACCAGCAAGCTTTCTGCACTTATCTAAACTGTTTTGAAAGTGAGTAATCAATTAGTGTGTAAGTAATCCACAAGACTTCAAACAGTAATTGATTACTTACTTGAAACACCTTTCTGAACAATTTAGACAACTCAAAGAAGCTTGCTGGTAATAAAGGCAGTTTAATTGAAGCGCAGTTCAAACTGCACCAAAACTGCACCAAAACTGCGCTGTATGAAGCACCCTTAGTACATAGTTGCACACAAATTAAGAACCAGTTCACGCCAGCATGCAGAAAAGCCACAGTACCATACAGGGGAGATTTCTCAAGCTCAAAAATACTAATAGACAACCACTTACACACCTACAATCCATGATCGGGATTATTGTTAGTAAGTCTTCTATAGGGTGCCAATCAAACTGTTACATGTGATGAATCATTATTACTTACATGCCCATACTATTTGATCGAATAAGCTGCTCGGCAAATTCCAAATGCCCAACACACAACACTGAATTGGAAAGTGCCCCACTATCACAGGGCCTGGCTGCACACTGAAAAAAGCATCAAACATGAGGCATTATTTGATATTTTGGCTAAAATACACAAGCTGGCAACCTGCATCAAGAGTCCTACGAGTTCCTGTAGTAACTTTACTAGCAATTTAAAATTCACCGAAAGATGAGACATGATTTTCTTACAATCACAGAAAATGGCCATATTTACTGCTACTAAGAAAGGTCAAAAATCCATTCCCAGTAGGATGTCTGTGTAACAGGTCCTTTTTGCTGGTAAGGGTGCTTTCACACACAGATGCGTTTTTGATGCGCTTTTGGATGCGTTGTTTGTGCAGCAATGTACAGCATTAATTGCATTGCCTTTCTGCACAAAAAACGCATCTGAAAGCACCCTAAAGCATATATTACCAAGAGGGGTATACTTAAAGGGGAACTTTGTTCCAACATGTACTGTACAATGCATTTCAGTGCTGATCATCATCTTTTTCAAGAACCAAAATGCACTATACTTGTACTGAACAGGGGTTCTTTTTCAAAGTCCCACTTATGATCTGTATCAAATATATGTGCACATTCACTTTTATTTGCTTTATAAATGTTGCTAGAATTGCACACACAGGTTATAGCATCAATTTAATCTAATAGGTTACTTGATAATTTATCCATAATTAATAGGCAATTGATTGTCACCAATGTGAGCTCCAAAAGATGTTTGGCAAGAACCTCTGCTTCTGATCCTGTACACATTGCAAAAGAGTTACCTTTTAGTTTTACCTGAAGTAGATATTAGGGCAGATTTATCAAAAGTGTCTTACTTTTAGACAGTGTACAGTTAGACTAGACAGTCTTAAAATGCGCCAAATTTATCATAGTGTTGATAAATCTGCCGCATGTTAGAACCATCTAGTCTCAGTTTGTACCATATTTAATTTGGCTTACTTTTACACCAGAATTTGGTTGCACATCCTGGCGCATTTTTTTTTGTCACATTTAAGCCACGCCCCTTTCTGTAAAACCACACCTCCTTTTACTAAGCCACACCCCCTATGTCAGATGCAACACAGAAGTGCTAAAACTGTCTAAAACACATAGTAAATGTGGGGAAAATCTTGTTTTTGGCGCAAATTGAGCCAGAATTCTGCCCCATTATGTTTATCACCACCGGCAGGACTGCTGGTAGTGCTGAAATAGGCTGTCTTCAGTATCGTAAAGCAGGCCCAATACTAAGAATCACAGTGTTCTTAGGCACAGCAACAGCACAACTGGGCTCTGCAGTCAGTCAACATTAGCATATATTTGCTGATTACTAATCCAGTTCCACTGGCATGTTACACTGCGGGAGCTGCTTGTTTTCTTTTCATCTTTCCATGCTTACACCAGAATATGTAGACTATATATAAAAGGCAATTCCCACTTTTCACCTGTTACTGTTTATGGTGCACAATGGGCCTCACAGATTAAATGACCAATCCAGGGTTTATTAGTTTAGGTGCACTGTAGAACCAGTAATGTTGCTTACCTGCAGCTGAATACAAGTCTCTGTAAGGTCACATGATCTGCACCCTGGTCGGCTTTTGATGCTAACAGTAAGTCTGTCTCTCTGCGCATTCCCGTGAGACAGATTTTGAGCCTCCTATAGGAATGCATAGAGAGATTCAGTTCTGGGTCACACAAACATGCTCTGTGTTTCATCAAATCAGAATGCAGGTGAGAAATCCTGTATTCAGCTGCAGGTAAGCAACATGTTTGGCACATCTATGCACCTGAAAGCAATTTCTAATGAGCCAAAGGTTTAAGAAGAGAACAAATCCACCACTCTATTTCTTTAAGATTATATGAGTGGAACTTTGTTGTATATAGAAACCATTCAGCTTTTATTTCATACATTACTTTGGAAAATAAAATATGTTGGTATGTTTTTCTATTAGAAGTTCTGATATATGAGGCCCATTTTGCTCAATGTGTTAGGAATAGTACACTGTCTCCATGATATTCACACATTTTAGGGATATATAAATATGCATGAGGAGGGGGGTTAAAATGACTGTTGCTAATTGCATACAATGATCTGTGCATTAATGTATAGAAACTGAAAATGCTGTTTTAAGAGATCAGAAATAAGTGAATTTCCAAACCATGGAATAACTAATCCACATGATCGGTGCAAAACTTTAGCTTGGGCATACATCTGGGGTATCATAACACTGATGCTTGTTTAGACAATGTTTTTTGTAGTCAAGCTGACCACTGGTCAATCTGGTTGTCAAAATTGCAAGATTATGACTTGTATTGGGTTCAGGCTAAGGTTGGCCCTGTTCATCCTGTTTGGAGAAAGGTTGGTGATTGGTCATACAATTTTCCTGCCAATATCAGGGCTGTGTAGGGCCCTAAAATTCTATAGCAGCCTTGTATATGTGTTATAGTATGTATAGGGGCTTTTTTTGTACATATTTTTGTACCATGCAGCTTTGTGTATGCGAGTTTTCATGTGCATGGACCCACCATTCTTTTTACAAATTTCATACTGTATTTGTTCCTGTCAGTGTCATAAGACCATTGCTGTTACTATGACTTGTGTTGGGGCAGGGTTTTTTTCACCTCTCCAACTGGAAACATTGGAGAAAAGCAACATTACAGTCCTTTTACAATAATTTCAAAAGAACATTATGCAGTACAGCACTTCTACAATGTAAAATGTTTCATTTAAATTTCCCATAGATACGTAGTTCACAGTACTCAGCTTATGGTGGGTGGTAGTTTTATAATCCATAACATGTTTTTAAAATTTTTACAAAAAAAAAATAAGGACGACATGTATGAAACTTGGTGCCTCAACACCATTTTGCGTCTTTTTTTAGTGGATAATATGGCTGAATACATGAAAGTGGTGAATGTGCGCTCATAAATGGTGCCTAAAGTTCTAGATGCCTAGCGTATGTGGCACGCCGTAGTATTTTGATACATTATTAATGCACCAAACATGTATAAATGAATGCTGCTAAAACAGTTTATTGAGAACAGGATTTATGGTAGATGCTGTATTGGTTTCACTAATTTATATTATTTAATTTAAATGTAATTTTAGATCATAAGGGATATTTTTTGCCCTAATGGTGAATCTAGTTCCATTACGAATACTCAGGCTCAGGCCTCAGTTAACTTAGTTTGGCTGCTTAAGCAGTCATGCTCCTCATTTTACCGTCCCACACTCAGAAATGTGCCTTATGTTACGAATGTGGTGCGACACGCCTCCAGAACTCCCCCAAATGTTTGGCACATTACAGAGTGTCGAGTCTGGTGTACAGTGCACCAAATATGCCCAAATAACGCACCATACTTAGGGAAAAAGGTGGAATGAAAATAACCCTTTCGTACTTGTCACCCTGAATTTTATGGTTTGGAAATGCCAGAAATATCGATGCCTGCAATAAGTTCCATACTGCGATTTTGTAACTGACTCTATGCAATGGAATAGCATAGTACACTACATAAATCCATCCCTTTTTTGTGGTACACAGATTCATACTGTTAGACGGAGGCCAAAATAAACAGACTTTTTGCCTCTGCTGGACTCCTTAACTCTATGGACATATTAAGGTTGTGCAACGGGAGCTTTCCAGTGTACATATTAAACACATATCATAAAAGTAATGGGAATATCTTCTAATACATATAACAAGACATGTTCAATCTCGATTGTGTTTTTGGAAACATCATCACAGGTTCTAAAATAATTGTCACTAAACATTTTGTATTGCAATTAATTATTGATTGTCTATAGTCAGTATAACTGTTAGCCACTGAGAAATGTTGCATGTATTTTTTTATTCTCTCCTTAAAGAGATCCTAAAATCAGATAAAGCTGGTTTGTAATACAACCTATGACTATACTTCATCAAGTCTTTATGATATTTAATCAACAGTGGTTTATGTCCCATCCTATCGTAATCTACCCAAGGGTAATAACAAGCAAATGGTTGTGAAACCTGTGCGCATAGTTCTGCAAAATAAATGACTGTAATTAAATGTGTTTGTGACCAAGCATTAAGTTGTAATAAGTAATTGTCATTTCAAACTGCAGTAAAATATCCACATTTTAAAATAGAGTTAATGCCGAAATTTGCTTGTCCTGCATTATTATGTTTATTTATGTTTAGTATCAGTCCTCCACCCCCTTCACTCAATTGTAGTTTTAGTAACCAGTCTGATTTATTAGCAGAACACCTATGTATTTATTTGGGTAAAACGGAACACAATATTTTTACTGTGTATATATTTTTTCATTAATGCATTGATGATGATAGCAGTCTTATTGATAATGTTACTGATGTATCATTCTGAGTGGTGCAGATGTAAATCAGAAATGCATCTGTTCAGGGTAGAATTTTTGCTTACATCTTCAAAAGGAACCATTCACAAGAATTTTCCACTCCCCTTCCCCACGCCACAAATCTCCAGCAGTACCAAATCGATGTACTACTGTAACTTTTACCGCTGACCTCCTTTCCGTCAATTGGTGCATTATTAGGCTAAGAAAATACTTTATTCATTGGTGTCTCTGTATGCTATTGGATATAAAGTCAAGGAGGGGGAGATGCTTCTGCTAAAAGTTATGATTTTCCCACACTAATTCCACGAGCCAGGCTTGGTTGATCTTTCCGAGGACAGGTAACATCTTCACCAGCCTAAATTGTGACTTTTTCACTAAAGCATTTTGACTTCCTAGATTTCATAGCCCTAATAAGCATATGGAGACACCACAGAAACAAAGGACCTCATGTATGAAGCTGTTTAGGTCTATAACTCACTATAACACCTATGGGCAAAAGAGTGAGTTTTAGACCTAAACAGGTTCATACATGTGGCCCAAAATGTATTTTTTTATGCTAATAATGCACCAGTTGTGAGAAACAAGGACAACTTTAGAAACTACAGTACAGTGGCACATCTATCAGTTAATGTTGGAGGTTTGCATGGAGGCGAAGGGGTGGTGATGAAATCCATGTATCAGGATCCATTTAGAGCCTAATTTAGCTTAAACATATGAAAAGATAAATGCTATGTGGCATACCACAGTAATACAATGGTAAATCTGTTCAAAAGCAAGAAACATTTTATTGCATCCAGAATTTTTCCTTTAATCTCAAATTATTACTTTTGTGAGGACATGCTATGGCAGAAGCGGTTCAACTTCTTTTTTGTACAATTTCTTAACTAACCTGAAAATCTAAAAATCCAATTGGGTTATGTACCCCTCTCAGTGGTGATTGAATGCTGGCTTCTGTGTATCTGCCAATTAATCACTTTGAGGTTGATGGGTTGAGCATTACTTAAAAACCTTAGACTCCAAAACTATATGTTAGGTATTATCTCCGATTGTGACTATTAACTCAGTGGCACAATATATTTTATATTGTTTTGGCTAATAAGGGAGTGGACCTGTCTTTCTTTTATGCTGTTCTTACTGTACATAGAGCAGCATATATTTTATTCTGATGATAGATCCACTTTAACTTCAATATCCCCATGTCTTATTTTCAAGATTGTTAAATAAAAAAATGTTCTAGTTTCCTGGATCCTTGCCAGTATAATAAGAGGGAATAGATAACAATGTAGTTGTTGGAGGGTTGCAATGGTAGCTATTACGTTTGAGATCCAATGTTTTTCTGGCCCGTTGATCAATTTGACATATAAAATTATTGGAAACAATTGTAGGCAGGACAGAATTGTGTTGACATCTCATTCAAAGTACACAACTTATTCACCCTTTATTGAGAAGCAAGCTGGTTATAGATTCTATACAATTTCATGTATGTAAAGAATATCATGCATGTAGTGGTATAAACTACTAATGAGAGTAGATCTATCCTTGAGTGGGAGTCTGAATTAGAACTGTAATCACACCATTTAAAGTGGAAATATATATATTGATCCTGGATTCAATATATTACAGCAAACAGCGTAGAGTAATGTACCACAGTCCTGCTGTTTCGCTGATTAAACACGTTTTATGAGTGGCTGGTGCTTGCAGGAGGTCTCTGGAACATAGCATCATGACATGCTCAATGGCTGACTGATAAAACACCAGGGGACTTTCAGATCTACTAAACAATAAATAGGTTATTTTGTAGCTTCATTGTAGAGATATATTGGCTACTCTTTTCTTACAATCGTAAGACCCATCGTTTAGACCCGTCATTTAGACCCATCTTGAATACATCTTAAAAAAAAATAAAAATTCTCTGGAAAGAGTAATTTTCTTCTGAGCACCTTGACCTTTTTGACACTGCTCTAAAGTGTACATCAATAAAATGTACAGTTGAATTTTATAGATCTCCATTAATAATATCTTTTTCTGGCATGTTTATAGACTATTGTTTCTTTTAGCTTTTTTGCAATGAAATTGTTGTTCATTTTTATATGTAGGTCTCCAAGTTAGTATCCTAAGGTATCAAGGTTAGTTCAGACATGGCCAGAAGCTAAATTAAGTCTATATAAGTAAAGACTGTCCAAATGTTCATAATAGGTTTAATCTAAATAGTGCTTTGTGTGTGGCCATCACATTCCATTCAAACCCCCTCCCTCCCCCCCCACAAAAAAAAAAAAATGTATAGAAACCATGCTCGCTTTGCTGTCTAGCTTGTGGGACAGTCAATTTTCACAGGCAAGGATAGTGATGAGGTCAATGTAACAAAAGAAAATTGGTTGATTTGATAAATGGATTGTTACAGTTGACTACAATGTTTGGCTCTGAAGCTTATATTTGTTTTTGTTGCTTCATAGATATAGACTGCAATGTAGACTGCAATAGACTGCAATGTAAACTAGACTGTGTCCCCTTCCCATTCTAATTCTGTCCTCTCCCTTCCTTGAAGACAGTAAATGATCTATTTTATTATGGATTCAGTTTTTAAGTTTTATGTTTTTGTCTAATAAGCACATCCCATCACTTCTACACCTCTTTTGTAGATTATTATTTAATTAACACAATTTATAAGATTGGTCTCCTTTGGTCTACTGAATGCACCTAAACTGAGCTAACATATCGTAAACTGTATTAGTATGCTTTTAAAAAAGATGCAAGGCAAGAGGATATGGATTTTAGGAGTATAATTCCATTTAAATATTTATCTCAGTCCATCAAAGTAATTTTAATTGAGATTGTTACAACCACTTATAACAGCAATTTGATCATTGTACTTAGGGCTTCATTCCAGTTAATAAACATAAAATTTTTGACTAATATTCTGAGTCATCTAGTAGTTGACATACATTGTTTAATGAGCCATTCTACCAAGAATTACTATCTCTTTTTAATTATATTTTCTAAGACTTTTTGGAAACTGCAAAGAGCAATTTGCATGCTTTTTACTATAGTTTAAGGGATGTACACAGGGCTTATATTGCGCAGATCGATGAATCACACTGTTTTACATTCTAAACAAACCATCTTCAGCTTTAAATCATGTATTAGCTTGCAACTAATATTCCAACTTTCTTTCAGTGAATGTTTGCAGCATACTTACAGATGCTAGAATAATCTCTAATGTTTTTGCTCAATCTGCTCTGGAGATGGATGAAATAAATAGTTTAAACTAATTAATGTAACACCAGCTGTTACAAGTACTTGGCAGACGTCTGTGAGTTTTGATGGGCAGAGAGCGGCTGTTATACTTGACTTTATTTTAGTACAATGTTGATCACAGCTGAAATGAAATATGTGCCAAAGGAAAATGCCAATAGTACTTTCTCCATTAATCTAAATAATGAAACATATTTATGTTAAAGAAATATGTTTTTGTTGATATCGCATATTTCAGTGTAAATACACAGTAAGGAAGCGGACTTTGGTGTCTGTAAACAGCATTCATTCTAGATTCAATTCCCGACATTGCTTCCAAGAAAATATTGTTATACACTGGCCTTTTTAAACGCAATATACAAATATATCTCCAGGTTGAAGCATTTAAGGGAAATAGATAAAGTTGGGGCTAATAACAGAAAATATTATGCCTGTATATGACTAATGTAATTGGGTGCATTGCTATTCTATGACTTTGTGTGATGAAATGTTGTGAACAGACGGAAAACCTGCTCTTGAAACCCCTGATGGATGAAAAGGGTGTCATCAAAAAAGGGCAAGGAAAAAGGTGTGACCTCTATGGCTGAATGGCAAACTTGTAAGGAATCTAAATGGTGAACCTTAGTGACACGAGCTAAATGGAAAAATGTGCACATTGCATTTCTTTATTATTCTTTTAGCCCTTGTTTTCCTTACTGATTCATTTCCTTCATAAGGAAGTTCAAATCATTGTTTGTAATAGCTAATAGACTTGTCTACTGTTATGTAGTATTACACTATGTGAAACTGATACTATAGGCTGGTACAATGCTAAATGTTATTCTTTAATTATATATTGTGTCACAAATATTTTAGTACAACAAAATCAACAATCAGATCCACTATAGACTTTTTAGCCAATAAATAAACACTAATAGTAAAGTGCAAGATTGTATGCCTGGAAATAAACTCCTATTAGATTCCTTATTAAAGGATTTCATGGGGGCACTATGGGGAAAATTTTTTAATTTGCCCCACTAATTTTTTTTAGTTTAAAAGTATTGTGTTTCCCTTGAGATAAGAATAGCCAAAAGTGTTTTGCAGCTGTCCTTCCAACTATTCTAGAAAGAGATTACAGCAAGGACTCAGTGGTGACACAACATTGGAATAAAATTAAAACATAACCATAACATAAACATTTGTTTCCCTCTAGTAAAAAAAGATCATATTGTTTCATGGTCAAGTCATTGCAAGGGCCCCAATGTTCCACAATTTCTGGCAACACTATGTCACTGTGGAGTCCTGACCTGAGTTTAGCAATCTTATAAATTTAAATTACACTTAATAGACACCATTTACATACCATTTTTGCCCCAGCTCATGGTATACTGTACATCGGGATACTGTGGAACTTCATCCTGACGTATATTACAGATGGCCTGTGATGGGACCAAACTGCGTGTGCCATAGACAAAGACTCTATCCAAGCCCTGCCACAATATCCATTGTTATTCATTTTACCATAAAAATTTATTCCATGAATGGGGCCGATAGCAGTGTCAGAATGGGGTCTTGTGGTTCTGTGGTAACTGCCACCTACAGATGAGTCCTTTCTTATCTTTTCCCTTTTTTCAACATATCCTGAGATGAGTGAGGCAAGATGTCCAGTTTAAAAAAAAAAAAAAAAAAAAAAAAAAAAAAAATATATATATATATATATATATATATATATATATACTATTATATAATATATATATATATATTATATATATATATATATATATTAATATATAAAAACAATATATATAAAAAAACATTGTTTAAATGTGACTTGTTGTCAAAACCTTGACAGGCTTCAATACAGTATACATTACATCCACGCTAGATAGCACAAAAACAAGAAAGTACAGTGTTCTTGCACCTATGGAGCCTCATCCAACTCGAAATCGCCATAGCAGCTGCTGTGGCTATAGTTACCTCCATGATAACAGTAATATACTTTCTGTAGCATTAGAGACATTGAATTTAATAGAATATACTCTGGTACACAGATATACATCATGGATTGCAGAAAGGGTCTGAACTAAAAATTGGATTTGCAGTCTGAGTACTTCAGTATAACTACAATGGTTTTATACCTTTATCGTACCAAGTGCCAAATCGTTTTCCAGACTCTGCACTCTGAAATAAAGTTGTAACTGTACAGCTTGATTTGATATTACAAACTGTCAAACTGGCTACATTTGTTTACATGTGGTTTTACCAGTGGATGTAATGTATACTGTATTGCAGCCTCTAAAGGTTTTGACAACATGTCACAATTAAACAATTTTTTATGAGAATTGGAGTCCTAAAATATGTAGATCTGTCTATAATAACAATAGGTCTAAAAGGTCTAGGTGATGCTTTACGGTATAGATGTAGCGAGGCTTAACTAGACAACTAACACACTATGATGCTGTGGCCCAAAAAAGTTTTGTCATATAACAGGTGTAGTAAAATATGATTGCCAGATATTCTTGGCTACATCCATGTATACAGAAAAATAGTGATATTTACATGAATCATTGTCTAAAGCTTGTGTGTAATTTAGGTGATATTTGGTAGTGTAACTACAAATGTGTGTACCTTTCTGAGTATTATTTAGGGACTCCAGTTACACATTAAACAAATTTAAAACCTTATCATGACATGCTAGCAAGCACAACTTGGTATATGTCGAGCCAAGAGCAAAAGTAAAGGACGCAACTGTAGCACATTATTAATTGCATTAAATATCTGTTTTGTGGTCTACAGTAATTTGTTTGATTACCTTTAATTGTTGCCCAAAGTCACATTTCCAGTTTCAGAATGTAAGTATTTCCAATTTGGGCTGCATTTTTTGACAACCAAAATTTTGGGCCTCATTTATGAAAAGTGTCTAAGCATAAGCCTGTCCTTGTTACCCAGAGCGACCAATCAGAACTCAGCTTTCATTTATTTTACTGCTCTGGAAAAATTAAACCAGAGCTCAGTTATAATAAATTAGATACTATAAATTAAGAAAGTTTGCTTACCCTCCGCTGATGGAACAGTCTCATGGCTCCACCGGGTTCCAAGCTGTCGGCTACAGCTAAGGAATGCACACTTTCACCCTCCAAACAAATGGTAAAAAGATTCCTGGACCAAGTTAATATAATGGAATGACCCCACGGCACAGAGCAAATACCCGTCAGGTTATCTGACCAGTATTTGCTCTGTTTTGGAGCCGTGCACACGGCTGCAGGGGGTACGGTTTTTCTCCGCTGTTTGCGGAGGAAAGCCCTCCCTCTTCGCATTGATATGTTCATGTTCCGGCCAAAAACCGGGTGGAAGAATGAACATGTTCAATGTTTTTCAGACCGCCGGCGGTTTTAAAAACTGTCCGGTGGAAAATCGGTGCAGTGGGGACCGCTGCACGGATTTTCCATTAAGGTCCGTGATAATGTTTGACAGCCGGTTTACAGACGGCTTTCAAAACCAAAAACTGTCTGTAAAACCAGCTGATAAACCTGCCGTGAGGACAAGCCCTAAAAATAACAAATACCTTCTATATTGGAATCCTTTAAAAGACAAAACAAGCAACAAACACAGCGAGTGTGGTATCACACCCTCTCCTAAACTCCTAAACTGTCATAAATTAGGCCCTTTATGATTTATGTTTCCTGATCTTGCACTTTTCATCCATTATTTTGTGTAATATTGCAGGACCTTCTTGACTCCTGTTGGTCAGTTAGTTGCAGATTGGTCAGTCGGTAGTTGACAGTCATTGTTTACTACTTCTTTTCATTGCCTAAGAATCATTTAAAATCTTAAAAAATTTCATGGTCTGCTTTTTATCATTGGATGTGAAGGCTTGGTGGAATAATTGGAGGTGGAAAAGCTACATTTAAACTACGTGCTGATTGTAAGCATAAACAAAATACTTATCTGTCCTTCTCTGTTTCCGCTTGTTTAAGAAACGAGCATAAATAATACAGAAACATGAAAAGCTTAA
The DNA here is from genome assembly GCA_025379985.1 of Phyllomedusa bahiana. Taxonomy (NCBI): domain Eukaryota; kingdom Metazoa; phylum Chordata; class Amphibia; order Anura; family Hylidae; genus Phyllomedusa; species Phyllomedusa bahiana. Next base: position 441,740 of record JAODAL010000052.1, read on the forward strand.
CAAGATCAATTGTTTTGATTTAATAGGATGCTTTCATGCAATGACCAGAACAAAATAAATAATCTGGGAGTATTTTGAAATGGAAAGAGACTAATCAGTCATTTATAAGAGACAGTTTTATTTTGCATTAAACATCTGTTGTATAATTGTAACCTGCAGATCTACGTTCACCTTAGATGTACTGATCTGTAGTACTGATTCATGCATCTTGTTAAATATGCTTAAAAGATTTAGGAAGATATGTAGAATTAAGGAACAATATTTTAGGAAAATACAATTCTATGTATTTAATAAAAGTGTCTCCTCTTTAGAGACCTGATCTATGGTATAATTTGTAAATTCATCTTCCAAGAGCTGTTCTATGTCACTGATAAAGGGGCAATGAAAAATGAATGCCTGTTTGGTGGTCTCCGGAAATTTTTCTACTTTAGGTAGACCAAAAAATTTTCACCAGGGCTCTGAGAAACATGTAGGGCCACATGTATGAAAACTGTCGGTCTAAGACTTTCTTTGTTGCCCATTGCAACTAGAGATGGGCGAATTTCCCGAAATTCGGTTCGTTCACTTCGCCGAATTTCTCGGCAAAAAATAACTTCGTTCCGAATTACTTCGGGGTGAATCACGTTAAAAAACAGCTATTTCCAGGAAGGGGACTGCACAGAGCTGGCATGGTGCTGTAGAACATTGATGCCATGCTTAAAATATGCAGAGGGAGCTTGGTTTTGGTCTTCATACAATGTTGTGTTTTAGTATGACACGCAGATGACGGCCGCGCTTTCTAGAAATCGCTTACTTAACAATTTTTTTTTTTTCCCCCCCCCCTGGGCACTTAAGAGGGCAAAATGACCAAAAAAAACTGAAGGGGGAATGTAGCATGATAAAGTCATGGGAAAGCGACAGCTGAGGGACTCATGTGGCAACATCTGTGACGGAGTGTGGAGGTGACGGCGGCATCCACAGCGCATGAGGTCAGAGAGTGGCACAATGACATTTTGGAGGTGGCACAAAAAACAGAGTAGGCAAAGAGAGACAGTGTGCAACAGTGATGGATTTGACGCATCAACAGCAGCAGCGCATGAAGGTCAGGACCCGTGGCCACAATGAATTCTAGAGGTGGCAAAAACAGGAGTAGGCCGCAGAGTTGCACAATGACACAGTGTGTTTAGGTCACGGAAGCACCACTGCGAGCAGCATGAGGTCAGACAGTGGCAACAAGACAGAGTGTGTAAGGTCTCAGGCATCAGCACAGCAGGTGCGGTCAGCAGTGGCCACAATGACAGTGTGTAGGGTCATGGCAGCAGCACAGCAGCAGCTAGAGGTCAGAGAGTGGCACAATGACACAGTGTGTAGGTCTCAGCAGCAGCCACAGCAGCAGCAGAGGTCAGACAGTGGCACAATGACATTCTGAGGTGGCAAAAACAGGGAGTAGGCCACAGAGTGGGACAATAGACACAGTGTTGGAGGTCACCGGAGCAGCCACAGAAGCAGCATGAGGTCAAATCAGTTGGACACAATGACATTCTGGAGGTGGCAAAAACAGGAATAGGCCACAGAGTGGTACTATGAAAACAGTGTGTAGGTCACGGCAGCAGCCACAATCAGCAGCATGAGGTCGACGTGGCACTACTGACTTTAGTGTGTAGGTACGGCAATCAGCCACAGCAGCAGCATGAGGTCAAGGACAGTGGCACAATGACTCGTGTGTACGGTCACGGCAATCAGCCACAGCAAGCAGGCATGAGGTCAGGACAGTGGCACAAGAAATTCTGGAGGTGGCAAAAACAGGAGTAGGCCACAGAGTGGGACAAATGACACATGTGGAGGTGGGTGGCCAATACCAGGTCCCATGGTAAAGATGGTTGGTGGCAGATGGAGAAAACTGTCAGAGATGTGTGGCAATCAGGGGGTGGCGAGCATCAGATTTGTGGCTGAGGCAGCGTAGTTTGAACATGGACTCTATTTCTCACAGTTTGGGTGAAGGCGTCATGGCTGATGTAGTGACGACTAAGCAATTGGTGTGTGGAAATCTGGCCGATCCTCAGCCTGATTCATTCTTGACAAAGGTCAGTCGTTCCTCATTTCCCATGGACAAGCGGGGTTCTCCTTGGGGTAACTGATGGCCCCCGCCGCACTGAACACCCGCTCTGATGAACACTACTACTGGCGGGCAGCGACAGATTCTCCACTGAAAACTCGGAAGTTGCGGCCACCACATACAGTTTGGCTGCCCAGTAGTCACAGCGGATCTTCTAACTGTGGTGGCAGAGTGCTGTCCAAGTAGGCCCCCACCTGTTGGTTCAGGGTTTGCTTCCATGTCCAGTGCTGCTGCTCGGCGACTGGCCCTCCTACACTTGGGGGTGAAGGAAGCTGTCATCAGTGACTGCAGACTAGGTTGTGCTGTGGAGCTGGTACTGATCCTCCCCCCCACCTTCCCCCAGCAGCCGTGGCAGTAGGACGTGACGCTGAAGAACCACCCGGTCAGACTGTCAAAGGAGGACGATGCCGCACATAGCAGCGGCCAACTGACTTCGGAGGACGTCCCTATAGTATTTGAGTTTGTCCTCCATCTCAATAGCTGGGAAAAAGGCTCCCAATTTGGACCCGGTAGCGAGGGGTCCAATAGGGTGTGAGAGCAAGAAGTCATACCTCTGACGGAGCTGACTATATCGGCTTTCACTTGAGGCAAATCAGCATGCTGCGGGCAATCTGCACAAAGTGACTCCGAGGGGCTCCATGCACTCCTTCTCCACTGTATACTGCCACGGTGCTTGCGGGTCATATGCCTCGTCTTCCTCATCTCCATCTACATCCTACCAGCTGCTCCTGCTCATCACTCTATTGTAACCTGGAGTAGAAAATCCACTCATTTCACCAGACAATGCTTCTGCTCAATGTCCTCCTCCTCTCCCCATTTCAGTCCCCACCGGACTAATGTGGCCCGCGAGATGTAGTCGCCCGTCTCAGTTCCTGTCCAGAAGTTGTTTAAGCATCTGTTCCAGGACATGAAAGCAGTGGAATGTCGTTATTCATCAAGTAGTCCTGGCGACTGACAAATAACATGCCTCCTCGAATGGCCTCAACAAACGGCAGGTGTCACGCATGAGCTCGCCACTGGTCTGATATCAAAAGTTACACAGGGGAAGTACTCTGTCCGTCGGGTCATCAAAAAATCGTTAATGGCTTTCTCTGTTCACTACAGTCAAGTCCAACTTGTGCAGCTTGGAATTCCAACAGATGGAAAACATCGCATATCAGAGTGTGTTGGGGGAGGCCGTTCTCCACTGCAACTCTGAGGAGGGTGTTCCTGGCTTTGTAGGAATGGATGAAGTGATGCACAGTTTCTGGCCATTTCAGAATCTTCTGAATACGGTGAAGATTCAGGAACCTTTTCACAACTGGATTAAACTCGTGCGCCATGCAGGGCGCATGGACCATCCTCCTCGGCTGCAGCGAGGACACCATGTTCTTCCCATTTGTCCGTCACCATGGTTCCGTTTTGCAGTTGGCGCGGAGAAGGCAAAACATCGATTTCTTGATGCATGACACGGAGCAGTTCCTCCCCTGTGTTAATCTCGTTCGCCGTGGCAAGCCTGGTGTGAACTGCGTGGTCCACCGCTGTGCCCTACACATTGGTCTATGGATGGAGCAGTACTTGTGGAGGGCCTGATGTGTGGTGATAGGTGGAGGTGGAGGCGGGACAATTAGGCGCAGGAGCCGCAGTTTTGACAAGTGGAGGAGAAAGCGGAGTCTCATGTCAAGTTGTTGGTGTGCCGGGCGGAACGTTACATTCACCCAGTGGGCAGTTAGGACATGTATTCGGCACGGACCGTATTACAGTGCAGACGTCCGCGCTGACGTGCAACCTTGGAACAAACCGATAAGCTCAAGGACTGGCCCACTTTCTGTTCTACATATTATGAAATGCTGGTACTGCCTTTTTGGAAAAGAAAATTTACGGCTTAGAACTCTCCATTCGGCTAGGCACAAGCCATTAGTTTCTGAATGGTGAAAACAGAGTCCCAATTGGAAAGGGAGGACTGGCAAAACTAAAAACACCAAAACTTGGACAGGAGTATGGTCTGCTTTGAACCTTTGGGATGGTTGGGACGCATACTGTTGTCTCTTTGCAAATCGCCTCGCTGAAACGACTGATGGCACATGGTAGTTGCGTCAGAAACAGAGCATCTGGACCGGGAGATGATGTCAAGAGAAAAAGCTCCCTTCTGCAGAGGTGGTGGAGCCTTGACTGGCTGCAATGGCATGCGTGCCACGGGGCGCTGCTGCTGCTGCTGTAGTGCGGCTGGCTGGATCATCCACCACTTGTGAGCCGTTCTACCAGGCCACCGGATGGTGAGCATTGCATGTGTTGAACAGCTAGGGCCATGGTGCCATGTTAGCTCCCTGAGTCACGCTTCACTTTCTGCCCACAGATTCTACATAATACCATATTCGGCATCCTACTGTGTCTTAGCAAAGAACTGCCACACCGCCGAGTATCGGATTTTACTCTCCAAACACCTCGGCACTGATGTCTACTGCGCCGCTGCCTCGCTGAGGCCCCTGTGCCGCTACTTTCTTGGACCTGCGAAGCGGGTTTTTTTTCCTGTGGCCGCTTGGCTCACACAGACCTCTCACTGCTGCTATCACCGCTGGATCAACGGCAACACGATCCCAACTGATGGCTGCGCCGCTGCCTGACGCCGAGTGACGCCCATTCTTCTCTGACGATGATGATAGCCCCTTGCCTCACCGGCTCCTAGTGCGGTCGGCACATCATCATCTATTTGTTTTTCAATCGTCAATGCTGTCCTCATCATCCGGTCTTGGTATGCAGAGTCTGACCCTTCACAACATGACTCCAATGCCACTACACCTTCTATACTTTGCAGCCTACTGCAAGAAGCAGGGGATATTTTCCCCTTGTTCTTCGTGCAGTAGCTGCTCGATGCCCTCCTAAATTGTTCTTCACTATATAGTGGCGCTGAGCCATACCACCATTGTCTGATCTCTGGCTGAGGAACCGGATGGGACAGAGGAGGGTTGAGGACAGGTGAGGGCGCTGAGCCGCGTCCCGGGCCATGCCAAATAAGGGTTGTGTCTGACGTTCCCCGACTCTTGGCAGGGGTTGTCTGATGTCATCTGGGTGGAAGTGGATGACCTTAGTACCATTCAAGAACCATTGGTTGCTAGTCAGCACACGCTCGTAGATGAAAGCGGCAGTTTGTTGGCCTCCTCAGATTGACCCTGCTGCGACGCCCCCTTGCGGTGCTGCGAAATGGGGCTGGAATGTTTGTAGCACTCGTCCACTCGCAGGTGAAGAGCCTGCCACTGGTATGTTGACATATGATTGTTCTAAAATGTACAGACAATGTTTGATGAAGATAATCTGTATAAGATAAATACACACCTGTATTTGACGCACAAATGAACCCATAAGAAGCTTGGGTAACCCTTGGATATAAATTGCACTACAAAATGGGCAGGAAAAAATTTACTTGTATGTCCATTTAAAAAAAACTCTGTGTATTTTACTGAATATAAAAGCCAAAGGCCTTAATTAACTTCGGATATGAATTATCTGTATATCTTGTTGTGTGGCGTAGATAACACGCAACTTGTAACTCGCTACAAAGCTGCTATTTTGTGTGGCTCAATTCTTTGGCGCAATTTCTCATCCTGGGAGTTTATTTTGCGTTGTTTTGCTGGTGTGCTGACCCCAGAAACCGTCTTTTTCACGCCAAAATATATGAATTTTTTCCTGTAGCACTAATTCACAAGCAAAGGTAATTACAAATGTATATCTTTGTTGTGTCTGGCGTTGATAACACGCACAATTGTAACACGCTACAAAAGCTACTATTTTGTGCGGCTCAATTCTTTGGCACATTCTTACATACAGGGGTTAATTAAGCGTTGTGTGGCTGGTGTGCTGACCACAAGAAAACCGTCTTTTTCAACGCACAAAATATATGAATTTTCCTGTAGCCTAATTCACAAGCATGGTTAATTAAAACTCTATCTCTTGTTGTGAGGAGTAGATTAACACGAATTGAACACGCTACAAAGCTAATAGTTATGTGCGGCTCAATTACTTTGCGCAATTTACATCCGGGGGTTAATTAAGCGTTGTTTTGCTTGGTGTGGCTGACAAAAATTATACCGTCTTTCTACGACCAAAATATTTAAATTTTTCCCTGTTAGCTAATTCACAAGCAAAGGTTAATTACAACGGTATATCTTGTTGTATGGAGTAGAAAACACGCAATTGTAAACACGATACAAAAAGCTACTAGTTTGTGCGGATCATTCTTTGCGCAATTTACATCCAAGGGTTAATTAAGCGTTGTTTTGCTGGTGTGCTGACAAAAATAAACGTCTTTTTCAACGCCAAAATATATAAATTTTTCCTGTAGCCTATATTACAAGCAAAGTTAATTACAACTGTATCTCTTGTTGTTGTGCCGTAGAAAACACTCAATTTAACACGCTACAAAGCTACTAGTTTGTGGGGCTCAGAATTATTTGGCGCAATTTACATCAGGGGTTATTTCAGCGTTAGTTTGCTTGTGTGCTGACAAAAATAAACCGTCTTTTTCAACGCCAAAATATATAAATTTTTCATTTAGCCTAATTCACAAGAAAAGGTTATAAAACTGTATCTCTTGTTGGATGTGGCGTAGAAAACCCGCAATTGTAAATGCTACTAAGCTACTAGTTTGTGGGGTCATTCTTCTGGCGCAATTTACATCCAGAGGTTTAATTAAGCGTTTTTTGTGGTCTGTGTGACAAAAATAAACCGTCTTTTCAATCGCCAAAATATATAATTTTTTCCTGTGATAATTTCACAAGCAAAGGTTAAATGACAACTGTATCTATTGTTGTGTGCGTAGAAAAATCACGCATTGTATCACGTTACAAAGCTACTAGTTTGTGGGGATCAATTCTTTGGCGCAATTTACATCAAGTGGTTAATTAAGCGTTGTTTTGCAGGTGTGCTGGACATAATAAAAACCGTCTTTTTCATCGCCAAATATATATTACATTTTTTCCTCATAGCCTATTTCACAAGCAAAGTTTAGATTCACAACTGTATACTCTTGTTGTGTGCCGTAGAAAAAAACGCAATTGAAACACGCTACAAAGATACTAGTTTGTGGGGTCTCAATTCTTTGGCGCAATTTACATCCAGGGCGTTAATTTAAGCGTTGTTTTGGCCTGGTGTGCTGACAAAAAATAAACAGTCTTTTTCACGCCAAATATATAAATTTTTCCTGTAGCCTAATTTCACAAGCCAAAGGTTAATTACATTCTGTATCTCTTGTTGTCTGGCGTAGCAAACACGCAATTGTAACACGCTACAAAAGCTACTAGTTTGTAGAGGCTCAATTCTTTGGCGCTACTTTACATCCAGGGTTAATTAAGCGTTGTTTTGTGGTGTGCTGACAAAAATAAACCGTCCTTTTTCAACGGCCAAAATATATACATTTTTCATGTTGCATCAATTCATATCGAAGTTAATTAAGCCTGTTTGTGCTTTTACATTTTAGTAAAACTCACAGTGGTTTTTAAACGACACTTACAATAAATTTTTCCTGGGCATTTGTGGAGCGACAATTTAATATCCAAGGGTTACCAGCTTGTTACAGGGTTCATTTGGAGCTCAAAAACAGGGTGTATATTTATCATATACTGGATATCAATCATCAATCTGTGTCAGTACATTTTCGAAACAACTGTATGTCAGACAGGAGAAGTGCGGGCTCTGCACCTGCGAGTGGCAGTTTGTCACAAACACTTCACTGGAACAGGCCCAGGTTGCAGCACAGCAAGGGACGTCGCTGCTGTGGGTCACTCGGTGGGCCACAACGCCGCTGTAATCTAGCGGCCTTGTGTTGTTTCATATAGTGATGCACCCAAGGGTTCTTGATTGGTTTCACTAGGTCATCCTCTCCTCCCAGATGCATCTGACAACCCCAGCAAGTGTCGGTGAGATCGTCAGACACACCCTTAGTTGGCCATGGCCCGGGGAGGGGGAAGCGTCCCTCACACTGTCCTCAACCCGCTCTGTTCCACACTCCGGTTCCCTAGCCAGAGATTACTATGTGGTCTGGGCTCAGCGCCACTATATAGCGAGGATAGGAAAAAATTTGTGGAGGGCTGCTTAGCAGCTACTTGGCTGCGAAGAAATGGGGCCAATTTACTGCGTCTTCTGCAGTAGGTCGCAAGTATAGATGTGGAGAGTGGCATGGGAAGTCATGGTTGTGAGAGGTCAGCCTTGGCCATACCCAAACCTCGGTGACAAGAGGACAGAGTGACGATGAAACACAAATAGTTGATGTTGTTGCCGACCGCAACTTGGGAAGCCCGGGTGAGGCAAGGGCTTCATCATAGTTCAGGAGAAGAGGGCGTCAGCTTGCGCGTTCAGGCAGCGGCCGCAGCCTGCAAGTGGGTCGTGTGGCCGTGAGTCAGCAGGATAGCAGCAGTGTGAGGGTCGGGGAGCCAAGCGGCCAACGGGGTTAAAAACCCGCTTCGCAGGGTCCAAGAAAAGTAGCGGCACAGGGGCTCAGCGATGGCAGCCGAGGCAGTAGTCACTCAGTGTGGAGCGTTGGCCAGGTAATAAATCGATACTCGGAGGTGTTCGGCTGTTTCTTGCTAAGACACCGGAGGAGCCGATATATGTATTTGTAGAATCTGTATGTAGAAAGTGAAAAGCGTGGCCAGGGAGCTAACGTTGGCACCACGGCCCTGCGTCAACACATGCCCATAATATGCGTCACCATCCGGTGGCCTGGGAGAACGTGGCTCAGATGTGGTGGTCCATCCTGTGCCGACAGGCAACAGCAGCAAGCAGCAGCGCCCAGTGGCACGCATGCCATTGCAGCAGTCAAGGCTCCACCCCTCTCCAGAAGGGCTGTTTCTCTTTGACACTTTTCCCGGTCGCCGAGGCTCGCTCCTCGCTACTCATGGCGCCAGCAGTCGTTCAGCGAGGCACGTTTGCAATGAGACAACAGTATGCGTTCCAACCATCCTAAGGTGCAAGCAGACTGACCGTCTACTGTCCAAGTAGTTGGTAAATGCAGCTCCCTACCTTTACAATTGGTGGGAATCTGCAACGCTCTCAGAGAACTAATGGCTTGTGCCGAAAGACGAGATGGAGAGTTCCTAAGCTGTAATTTCTTTCCAAAAGCAGTCACAGCACTTATAAATTGTTGAACAGAAGGGGGTCAGTCCTTGTGCTTATCGGTTTGGTTCAAGGTGCACGGCAGCGCGGACGTCTGGAGCTGTAATACCCGTCAGGGCCAGTACATGTCTTTAGGCCCACTGGTGACATGTGCTTCAGCCCAGCAACACCTAACGCTTAATTGGACAAGAGACGCCGCTTTCTCCTCACACGCTTGTCCATAACTGCCTGCACCTGCGCCCAATGCCCGCCTCCTCCTTCATCCTCCACCACCACCCATCTCAGCCTCCACAAGTCTGCTCCATCATTCCCACATGTGCAGGGCACAGCGGTGTCACGCAGTTCTACCACCTGGCTTGCCTCGGCGAACAAAGTCACACAGGGAGGAAACTGCTCCGCGATATGCTGCAAGAAATCGATGTGTGGCTTTCTCAGCGCCAATGCAAATCGGAATCCATGGTGAAGGGACAATGGGTGGAACATGGTCCGCGCTGCACCGTGGAGGGATGGTCCATTGCACCCTGCATGGCTGCACGTGTTCCAATCTGTGTGATTACGGTTCTCTGAATTCTTCCACCGATCTTTCAGTACATTCTGAATATTGGACCAGGAAAATGTGGCTGCACTTTATCCATTCGTACAAAGCCAGGAACACCCCTTCTCGAATTGCTGCGACAGAACGGCATCCCCAGCACACTCTGATAAGACGATGTTTCCACCGCTGGTATTCCAGCCTGCCATGTGGACCGGAATGTTCTTATGAACAGAGAAAGGCATTAACGATTTTTGAGGATTCCAGGCAGACTGAAGTACTCCCCTGTGTAACTTTGATGTCACAGACAATGACAGCTCAATGCAGTGACACCTGCAGTTTGTTGAGGCATTCGAGGGAGGCGACGTCTATTTGTCAGTCGCAAGGACTATGGGATGAATAACGTCAATTCCACTGCTTCATTTCCTGGAACAGATGCTGAAAAAATCTGTCGGGCAGGAGATCTTGGAGAGTGGCGACTACATCTAGTTAGGCTCATGAGTCCGGTGGGACTGAAATGGAGAGGAGGTGGAGACATTGGAGCAGATGCATTGTATGGTGAAATTGAGTGGTTTTTCTACCCAGGTGCAGAAGAGGTGGAGCAGGAGCTGCTGGAGGTGGTGGATTGAGATGAGGAAGAGAGGAAGATGACCCCCAAGCAGTGCAGTATACAGTGGAAATGAGCTGGAGCCCCTCGGAGGTCACTGTGCAGTTGGCCAGCAACATGCTTATTTGCCTGGCTAGTGACAGCCGAATAGTCAGCATCGGCAGAGGATGACTTCTGGCTCTCCACCCTATGGACCCTTCGCTACTGGTCCAAATGGGAGACCTTTTTACCAGCTATTGAGAGGGAAGACAAACTCAAATACGATAGGGAAATCTCCGTAATCCAGTTGGCCGCTGCCTATGTGCGGGCATCGGTCCCTCCTCTGAAAGGTAATGACGGGGGGTTCCTCAGCGCTCTCGTAATACTGCCGCAGTGCTGGGGAAAGGTGGGGGGGTGGAAGCAGTAACCAGCTCCATCAGTTAGTAACCCTAAGGTCTGGAGTCTCTGATGTGCAGCTTCCTTCACCGCCTAGTGAGGAGGGGCAGTCGCCGCAGCAGCAGCAGGACTGGAGCAGTCCACTGAAACCTAACAGGTTGTGGCTACTTGGAAAGCACTCTGCACCTCACTTAGAGAATCCGCTGGACTATGGGAGCCAAACTGGATGTGTGGCGCAAACTTGCCGAGTTTTCAGTGGAGAAGCTGTCCTGAACGGCCGTAGTGTGGCAATCAGCGCGGGTGTTCAGTGCGGCGGGGGGCCATCGTTACCCCAAGGAGAACCCGCTTGTCCACGGAAATGTGGTACGACTGACCTTCTGTCAAGATGAATCTGGCGTGGAAGCGGCAGGTTTTCAACACAATGCCTTAGGCGTCAGTCTGGGTTAAAACTACCTCCTCAGCCACTATTCTGATGCCGGCCACCCCCGCCTGATGCACACAATCTGCTGACAGTTTCTCTTCTGCCTACCACCATCTTTACCAGGGATGGTCATTGCCACCACCTCAAACACTATGTCATTGATGCACTATATGACATCATGCTGCGGCTGCTGTTGCTGTTGCCCCCCCCCTGACAATTCCACACTGTGTCATTGTGCCACTTGTCGACATCATGTGCTGCTGTGGCTCTACCATGTCCTTCCACACTGTGTCATTGTAGCAATGCCTGTCCATATTGTTTTATTTTTTTATACTGCTGCCGCCGTTGACCCTCGCTCTCAGTCATTGTGCCCACTCTGTGGCTTCCTCCTGTTTTGCCACCTCCAGTATGTACCATTGTGCCCACTCTCTGACTCATGCTCGCTTGCTGTGAATCTGCCGTGCCCTCCACACTGTGTCATTGAGCCCCCGCTGCCTGACTTCATTGCTGCTGCCGCAGTGACCTCCGCTCTCAGTCATTGTGCCAATCTGTGGCTTCTCCTGTTTTCCCTCCTCCAGAATGTCATTGTGCACATGCCTGATCTTGTTCTCATACTGCTGCCGCCTGACCTCCACACTGTGGGATTGTGCAACTCTGTGGCCTATTCTGTTTTGCCGCCTCCAGAATGTCATTGTGACACTGCCTGATTTCATACTGCTGCCGACATGACCTCCACACTGTGTGCTTGTGCCACTCTGTGGCCTAATACTGTTTTGCCGCCTCCACGAATGTCATTCGGCCACTGCCTGATCTCATTACTGCTGCCGCCGTGACCTCCACACTGTGTGTGTATTGTTGCCACTATGTGGCCTGAATACTGTTAGCCGACCTCGAATGTAATTGTGCAACTGCATGATCTCATGACTGCTGACGCCGTGACATCCCACACTGTCTGATTGTGCCAATCTGTGGCCTAATAATGTTTAGCGACTCCAGAATTTCATTGTGCCATATGGATCACCTGATCATCTACTGCCTGCCGCCGTGACACTCAAAATACTGTGTGATTGTGACACTCTGTGGTCCTAATACTGTACTTTTTTTTGCCGCCTCCTGAATGTCATTGTGCCACTGCTTGATCTCATACTGCTGCGCCATGGACCCTCCACACTGTGTGATTGTGCACACTCTGTGAGCCTAATACTGTTTAGCCGCTCCGAAATGTCATTGTGACAGGCCTGATCTCATACATGCTGCCGCACGTGACCTCAAAACTGTGTGATTGTGCCACTCTGGGCCTAATTCTGTTTTGCCGCCTCATGAATGTCTTGTGCACTGCCTGATCTCATGCTGCTGCCTGTCGTGACCTCCACACTGTGTCATTGTGCCACTCTGTGGCACTATAATGTTTGCCACCTCCAGAATGTTCATTGTGAACTGCCTTGACCTCTACTGCTGCCGCCGTGACTCCGCTTCAGTCATTGTGCCACTACTGTGGCTTCATAGTGTTTTGCCAACTCCCAGATTGTCCATTGTGCCATGGCTGACAAGGGTTTCATGCTGCTGTGGCTGCCGCCAGTCACCTACCACACTCTGTCAACTTAATGTTGCCACCTGAGCTCTCAGATTGTTTTTTTCCAGCTTTGCTGCATGACTTTATCAGGTACATTCCCGCTTGAGTTTTTTGGTCAGTTTTGCACCTCTTAAGGCCCAGGGGAATTTTATAGTGAAGCGATTCTAAGTGCGGCGGCAGTCTTTGCGTGTACATATAAAAAACAACATTGTATGAGAAGCTCCTCTGCATATTTAAGAATGGCACAATGTTCTACAGCACCTGCAGGCTCTGAGCAGCCTGAAATAGTGCTTTTTAACGCGATTCGTGCCGAAGTAATTCGGAACGAAAGAATTTTGTCGGAAAATTGGGAAGTGACCGAATCGAATTTTTGAGAAATTCGCCCATCTCTAGTAATATATAATCAAGCTGTACTGTTACAACTTTATTTCAGAGTGCAGAGTCTGGAAAACGATTTGGCACTTGGTACGATAAAGGTATAAAACCATTGTAGTTATACTGGATGTACTTCAGACTGCAAATCACAATTTTTTAGTTCAGACCCTTTCTGCAATCCAATGATATACTATCTGTGGTACAGTGTATCTTCTATAAATTCAATGTCTCTAATGTACAGAATAAGTATATTATGTTATCATGGAGGTAACTATAGCCACAGCAGCTGCTATGGCGATTTGGGGTTTGAGGAGGCTCCATAGGTGCAAGAACACTGTACTTTCTTGTTTTTGTGCTATCTAGCGTTACAAAATAGGTTTACTAATACATGTTTTGCTACTATTTAAGTTTCTTGTCATTAATTGTTGAGGACCCACGTCATTTTGCTATAGGGCCATATGATTTGAAGTTGCACCCTTCCTTAACCTTTATACAGTATGCATTGCAAGACACCAAGATTTTGTTTTATCATAGAATTTGTAAAATGAAATCTCGAGGCACGAAAACATTTAGCATGGACTTTTAAAGGCATTTTCTGGATCTGTATAGAATGGATTACCAACCTACTTATGTATATGAGCCGTAAAGTGTGGCTGTACAAAAGACTTTGTAGCGCATGATAGTTGCAGTCCTTTGGAATATCTTCATTTCATGAGATTTTCATCCAATTGTCAGTGGACATATTTATCAGTAAGAAAAATATGGGATCCTAGTTTCTACTGAATCTGTAACATGTAACTTGCACCACAGCTGAAGTCAGCATTGTCACTTTATAACAGTACACATGTAGCCCCAGGATTGGTGATATTTTTGAGTCTGATGTTAAGGTCAGACATGGAATTGGGCTATAAAAAACATATGCAGATATAACAAGTGTTTTAACTCTATGTAACAATAGATTTCCTAAACCTTTACTTTATTTCATAACAAAGAAAATAAAATACATTGACCAGAAATCCCTCCGCCCGTTTGTCAGGGTTATTTCTTTAATACAACCACTTCTTAATATGTAAATAATCTCCAGTACACATACAGGTCTAAGCCTCTGCCATGAAGGGAACTCTGAATGACAGCTTAAACTATACAGTAGAAATTTTCCCCTTGAGCAATGTATTTTATTTTACTAAGCACTTTACTCTCATTGCACAGATACTTTTATATTGCATTTTATCAGCCCCAATGGCACATTTGTCGAGCTTTACCACCCATTTTCCAGCTTTACAGAACCGGACACAAGTTTTATTAAGCTTGGCAATTCAGTGTAGTATTTTATTTTGCTGGTGCATTTGATACAATCTGATTTGTTGTTGCTATAAAATACAATATACGCATTGATACAAAAAGATTTATTTCCCCAAACATTCATTAGATAGTAAGTTTGCATCCTTTTAACAAATACAACCACTGAACTGATTATTCTGTTTAGCTACATGCAATGGTTCCTTAACATGCAGTATTGGAAAACTGGTGATTAGTTTTAGAGCCCCCAAAATGTTACACAACATAGTTCAAAATGAAGAGTAAAGAAAATTAAGCAGATAATTAAAAAGATAAAGCAAGTCCTTACATATAATAGTCAGAAACAGCTGCTGGAAACTAAAAGCTATTTTCCATTTTGAGGACAGGAACTTCTTTGGGTTGTGTACTTTATACGCAGTCTACCAGAAAAAAAGATGGGGCCACCCTCACCTGGTTCCCAAAGGAGCCGTTCACCTTGGCACATGTGAAGAACAGTACAAAACATGTGGTACTGCACTATACTGTAGATAGGCTCTGCCAGACCACCAGTAACTGAATGCACATTACTGATAGAGATGTTTTACAAGTAAAATGTTTGTGATAATTGGTTGAATCTTCTAGTCATTCACATGTGACGCTGAATGGCAGTGTTTATGACATTGTTTGAAGAGTTTTATTTAAAGATACAGGGTGACATATATGAACTGGGTTGCACCAGTTTTCTGGCGGCTTTGAGACAAAAAAACCTGCCATAGCTATGTTCTATAGATGTATGAACAGTCGTACGCCAGAACTTGGTGCCTCCTGTGCCAGACACGGCACTTTTTAATGCACCAAAAATGTGCCAAAAATATGCTATGCAAGGCATACTGCATGCCAGATTTCTTACATTCGGGGGCATTCTGTAGTAAGAAAAAGCAATTTAGAACTGACGCCAGGTTCATACATGTTGCCCACAATGTCCCAGGAAAAACCATTGTTTGGTGAAAATATTTTATCCTTAAGCCGTTGTAACTTGAGGGACAGATGTAGCTTCTCCTGGTCATTCAAAGTTGTATCCTTATCAGTTTGTGAATGTTACAATATAATATGTGTAATATGTATGTATTTTCTTCCACGTGGGAAAATGTCTACCATATTTTGCATTCATTGTAGTGACATGATATGTACTGTATTCCATTTGGTTAGATGACTGCATAATACGTGATAACATTGTTCATTGGATGCCATTTCAAATTTCGGAACAATGTTGTTTTCTGGATGATAGAAAGCTAGACAAGAAGAAGCTAGAAAACCAATAATACATGCTGATGTATTCACGCAGGATTTCAGGCAGCAAAGCTTAAACCATCAGCAAGGTTTAGGCTTTTCCATACTACATCTTGCAGTGTCTTTCAAAGATGTGTATGGGAATCCTTTACTAAAAACATAGGGTGACATCTATGAATTCATATGAACCATTTGGTGCACTTGATGTTGACACACCAGTTCTAAATAGATATAGAGGAGAGTATAGTATGACAGTTTGAATGAAAGTGTTATGTGCCAAACATTTTTCGCGCATAACACTCAAATTGGTGCATAGACTGTTATGTGTCAGACTTTGGCAGTTTCGACCAAACTTTGGCGCAATAAAATGTGTCGTCAGGCGCACAGTGCGGTAAATTTGGCCACTACATTTGTTCATACATCTATAGAACCGGCAATACTGTACATGGCAAAAAAAAAATGGGAAAGACGAATTCATAGCTGTCTCCAATAAAATATGTTGATTTGCTGCATACCTTTGTAGGTAATTGAACAATGCTATCTCTAACTCAACTTTGACAAACAACCTGCCATTCCAGTGCCACTTTGGACACCTGTCACATCATTTTAGCACCTACCACTCTTATCTCTATTATCTACGAGACCGTTGCTTGTTAATGGACCTCAATACTTTATGGTCCAAAACGTTGCTGCAGTATCCTAGTACATTTTTGAAACCAACTTCAAGATCTATTTAATTTCTTGCTCCCCCCCCTTAAGTATTAAGCACCTCTAGGCACATGTACAATATATTTTTATACAATGTTAAAATAGCCTTAGTGTGCTTGCTAACAATCTTGTTGTTACATTGTGTGGACAAGATAAGTAAAGCATGCAGTCCAGGGCAGGAAAATTGTACTTAATGCTTTGGGTGCACTTTTATTTCTTTAGTTTTTACAGCACATGACCTGGCATGTCCTGCTACTAGATTATAAATATATATGAGATAGATTGAACATTACTGGTGTAACTTTGTTTGAAACCAGGTAGCACTTTAAGAACTGTCTATTTATTGTGACAGTGCAATATTACAGTCTTGGTAGATTACTGAGTAAAAGTAGCTGCATTTAATAATTTTCTGTCAAGGAAAATGAATACAGTACATTCTATTTACAGTTAAATATTAGATTTTCCTATTATTTCCTTATATAAAAGCCTAAATATTACTGTTTTTCCTTCAGTTAAATATCCTCCTCCATTTGTCAAGCTCTGCACAGTACAACACAAACTAAAATTAGATAATTGGGCGGTAGTCATAAAGTCAGTTTGAATATATTATCACAAGTATATGTGAGATAATATTTGTTTTAGAAAGATTCTCTTGCATTGTAAACTCAGTCTCATTAGAGACCGCATTTAAAAGGCTTATAAAGTTACTCATTAATGTTATCTTGTTGTATCTCCACAGCTTTTTCATTAAAGAAAATTCAGCAGAAAGCATTTTCTCTTGATAGCAAGAACCAATTTGCAATAAATGTTCTGGAAACCACTAGGGAAACCATTACTGAGGTCTAATAAAAACAGACAAGCGTAACTTGTTCTATATTTTTGTTTCAATCACATACAGATGAGACCCCGCTCTCAACACCAACTGCGAGAGACAGCTTTGACAAACTCTCTCTGTCTGGACATGGGCAACCGTTACCTCCTGGTTTTCCTTCTCCCTTTCTTTTTCCTGATGGACTGTCTTCCATAGAGACACTTCTGACTAATATCCAGGTATGCCTATCAGTTGACGTCTCATAGTATGAATAAAGTAACAATCAATATAAAAAAATATTAGCTACACACTGGTAAGTAGTCATACAATACTCAACCACAGTATAGATACATAATAAAGTACACATTGGCAAATTGGCGATTTTCCAAGTTTTCATCATAGATACACTTCAACTGTGAGAAAAAGAGTCTAAAAAAATACAGAACATCACATTGTATGATTTTTAAATAATTAATTTGCATTTTATTGCATGAAATAAGTGTTTGATCACCTACCAACCAGCCAGAATTCTGGCTCTCACACCTCTGTTACTTTTTCTTTAAGAAGCCCTCCTACTCTGCACTCATTACCTGTATTAATTGCACCTGTTTGAACTCATTACCTGTATAAAAGACACCTGTCCACACAATCAGTCATACTTTAACCTCTCCACCATGGCCAAGACCTGTTGGTGCAATTAGTAGAAAATGGAAGAAACACAAGATGAGTGTCAAACTTTCTCAGTATGGGGCTTCATGCCAGATCTCACCTGATAGGGTAAGAATGAGTTTAAAAAGGTCAGGATTCAGCCGCTGAACTACATGGGAGGACCTGGTCAATGACCTGAATAGAGCTGAGACCACAGTCTCAGAGTTTACAGTTAGCTATACACTACGCCGTCATGGATTAAAATCCTGTAGGGCATGCAAGTTCCCCCTGCTCATGCCAGCACATTCGAAGTTCGCCAATGACCATCTGGATGAACCAGAGGAGGCATTGGAGAAGGTCATGTGGTCAGCCAAAATAGAACGTTTTGGTATCAACTCCACTCATCTTGTTTGGAGGAAGAAGGATAAGTACAACGCAAAGAGCATCGTCCCAAGTGTGAAGCATGTGAGTGGAAACATCATACTTTGGGGGTGCTTTTTTCTGCAAAAGGGACAGGACACTGCACCATATTGAAAGGAGGATAGATTGGGCCATGTTTCAAGACATTTTGGCCAACAACCTCCTTCCCTCAGTAAAAGCAATGAAGATGGGTTGCGGCTGGGTGTTCCAGCATGACAATAACCCGAAACACACAGTCAGGGCAACTAAGGAGCAGCTCCGTAAGCAGCATTTCAAGGTCCTGTAGTGGCCTAGCTAGTCCCCAGACCTGGATCCAATCAAAATTCTGGGTGCTGAAACACAATGTAGACCAGCGACAGCCTTGAAACCTGAGAGATCTGAATAAGATCTGTATGGGAGTGGGCCAAAATCCCTGCTGCACTGTGAAAACAAAGGTTTATTTACCAAATACTAAGTTCTACTTTTCTGTTGTATCAAATACTTATTTCAAGAAATAAAATGCAAATGTATTATTTAAAAATCACACAAAGCAATGTTCTGTATTTGTTAGATTCTGTCTTTCACAGTAGAAGTGTACCTACAATAAAAATCACAGACCTCTCCATTGTTTGTACGGTACTTGCAAAATTACCATTGTATCAGATACATGCACACACCACAAAACACACCCCACATATATATTATATATTATATATATATATTTATATTTTTATATATATATATATATATTCTTATATATATTATTATATATATAGATATATATATTAGTTATATATGTATTTATGTGGGATTTATGTAATTATGTCTGGCTATAGATACATATGTATATCTCTTATGTATACATAGCTATGCATGTGTATATATCTTTTTATTTTTTTTACTTATATGAACTATTTGTGATCTTTCTCTAGTGTGTATTTTATTTATAAGTAATGCCCTTAAATGTACCAAAATATAAGCAAAGCAAACAAATTGTCCCTTCTCTGGAAACTCTTGAATGGGTTACTTCACACCTGCTCCAAAAAACATTCCATTTATGGCAGTTCACAGCAATTGCAGTTTTCGTTTTTTGTTCATGGTGGGTGATGCATGCTTGACTTTGGAGAACAAAACATCTTATTAATATATTAATATCATGTTTTTCTCACATACAGATACATTTGGCTCATGCTTTACGTGTTATTAGGGAATATTAGATAGAGAGGGATCACCTGCTTGGAACCATTGTAGCACTTCTCGTTTGAATATGTACATCTGTACACACATATACATACACTATAATATCATATACAATTACCAGCCAGCCATAAAATCAAACCCATCTGCCTAATATTGTGTAGGTTTCTCATACGCCGCCAAAACAGTCTGAGCCTCCAGGGTATGGACTCCACAAGCCCTCTAATGGTGTCATGTGTTATCTGGTACAAAGATGTTTGCAGCAAAATTTTTAAAATGTTTAGTTGCCGGGAAAGGAATTTTTCTGGATTAGACTGGTTTTTCCAGGAAAAAACCCACAAATAAAGTTTGGATTGGATTTGGAAATTTTAAAATTTTAAATTTGCAAAGATAAATATGAAAAAGGGTCCTGCTGAAATTTCCTGCCTTAAGAGATTTCCCAATTTCCCAAAGAAAAAAGGGGTGTTTGGTCTGTTTCGCTATTTTAAAAAAGGTGTTAATGTTTAATTTTATGGTGGGCCCGAACCCCAAAGGATTCCCCCGGGGGGACTTTTCCCCTTTTTTGGGATACCTTTGTTCAGGGGTTCCCTTCATCCCCAAAATTAAAATCCTGAAAATATCTGGGCTGGGGGGTAAGCAACACCCAAAAGCAAAGACTGTTGTCCGAAAGGGAGAGATGTAGTAAAGCTAAACTTGATCGATAATGCACCATGACATCACAGCACAGAAAATTATCTCAACTTTATCAATGGTTTTTGTTGTGAGTGAAAATCAAAGTTTAAGTTTAAATTTTTCCCACCTGTTTTTAAAATTTAAAAAATGATTTATCAGATTGGCCTCCCTTCCCTTTAAAATTTTTTATTTTTAGAGTTTGATGCCAACATGCCTATTTTATTGTTTTTGGTGCTGAACAATGATCAGCATGGGCACTCTGACAAGCCAAGCCACGCATAGAGCAAGCTGGGATGCCCCTGAGTATTCTGACTACCTTTAACATAGCCAGCATTTACTTATTTTAGCAGCTTGTGCTACTGTAGCTTTTCCAATAGATCGGACCCATTCTCCAGTCATCACAATTTGGCCCCGTAAAAGTTAAGGGCCCGATTTCCCTTTTTTTTTCTGTTACCCTTTTCCTGCAGCACAACAAACCCGATTAAACAGTTATTGTGCATCTCAAAAAATTAGTTTTTCACTGAAAAGATAATTAAAAGTCAACAATTTTAAATAAAAAAGAGGGGAAAACCCATATATTTTATAGGGTTTTATTAACCAAAATGGGAAATTTCAAGGTTTAATATAATACATTTGTGAGCCCTATAACAAATAAAAACAAAAGTCCCCAATAGTTTGGGTTTTTAAAATTTTTCCCCTTAAATAAATTTTTATAAAACTTTAATAAAAAATTTCCTTTTACGATGTTTTTTGGGGAAAAAAATGCCCGAATAAATTTACTTTTAAAAACCAAAAAAAATTTTATTTTGTTAAATTTTACATGTTTTTGCAATGCTATTCATTTTTTAGTTTATTCGTTTTTTTATTTAAAACAAACCCTTTAAAAAATTAAGTGGGGCCAACATTGGATCTTGCTAAATAATTCTTTGACGTTTTCGTTGTGGAGGAAATCTTTCCAAAAATAAGTCAACCCAAAATCAAAAGGCAGAAAATTAGAAAATTTTGTTTTTCTTTAATTTAAAAAAAAGCCCAAAATAAATTTTTAATTTTGGGGGGTCTAAAGGGGGGCTTCAAAGTAAAAGATCTTTTCATTTGGGTTCCCTTTAAATTTTTTGTTGGGATTTAAATTTCGTAAAACAAAGAGCATTGTGAAAAAATGCATAAATAGTTTAAATTAAAGATTTGCTGTATTTTCCAAAAAAAAAGGGAGCATCTGAAACGTTTTATTTTACTTTTTTTGGGTTCTGTGTTTTCAGATTAGCTTTTCAACATTTTGCTTTTATAAAAAAAAAGTATTTTGCTTGTTTTAAAACCTTCTTTTTGTTTTTTTTTTCCCATATAAGGGGTTCTTTAAAAGGGTTTTAAAAAAAATGAAAAATATTTTTAGATAAAGCAATCCAAATTTTAGGGACGACATGTTTTTGGAACCCCCTGGGCAAAAAAATTTTGTTGAAGAACCCCTTTTCAATCCTTTTCTTGAGCCCCTTTTAAAAAGGTTTTTTTTAAAAAAGGGGATTTAAAATTGGGAAATTTTGGGATCTTTCAAACCAAAAGGAAGTATTTGCCTAAAAAAATTGAAAGAGGGTGGGTTCCAACCCTCGGGGCAGTGGGGCCCCCATATGTCCTTGGGTTTTATCAAGTAAAGTGCAAAAAAGGACAGGGGCAATAAAAACCCATCTCCATTCAATATTGACTTGGAAATATGAGGTTCTGGTCATCTCACTTAGTGATATGTAAGTCAGGTAACCCCATTTTTCCGGTATATGGAGGAAACCAGAGGTGGGAAAAAAATTTTCAAAGGCTTGGAAAACCCCAAATTAAAAAGGGGGTTTTTCATTTCAGTACATTGGGTTCATTTACCTCAGTCTTGTTTTCTTGGTTTCATTTTTGAACTCAGGGGCGTGTTTATTGGCTTTACTGCCTACTACTGGCCTATAGATACAAGCTGCTGAGGACACCAGGGGCCACATGTATGAAAACTGTCTAGGTCTAAAACTCATTTTGTTGCCCATAGCAACCAATCAGAATGCCTCTATTTCACATAGTGATCTGGAAAAATGAAAGGCGCGCTCTTATTGGTTACTATGGGAAACAAATTGAGTTTTAGACCTAGACAGTTTTCATACATGTGGTCCCAGGTCTGTAGCTGTGGCAATCAGTGCTGGAAGCCTGTCAGGTGAGCTCAAACAGATCTGTAGCTATAGCGACCTGAGGACCTGATGCAGGCAATACAAGAGGGGATATCTCAGAATAGGTAGGACACACATCCTTGTAGTGAGACAACTCCTTTAAGGCTTCTGTAGCACTGTGATTCATTGAGTGAGCTAAGGCTGGTGTTATCTGAACTTGACATAACTTAGTAAATAGAAAATAAGTACATATAAATATGTATGTATATCTATCTATCTAAATATATATGTGTATCTATCTACCTATCTATAGCTATCTATACATATCTATCTTTATATATATATATATATATATATATATATATATATATATATATATATATATATATATATGTCAGTGTACAGCTTGTATAAGAGAATAAATTTGGTGTGCCCTCAAAATAACTCAACACACAGCCATCAATGTCTAAACCGCTGAACACAAAAGTGAGTACACCGCTCAGTGAAAATGGACAAATTGTGCCCAATTTGTCATGTTCTCTTTACAGTGTCATGTGACTCATTAGTGTTATAAGGTCTCAGGTGTGAACGGGGAGCAGGTGTGTTAAATTTGGTGTTATCATTCTCACACCCTCTCATACTGGTCAATAGAAGTTCAACATAGCATCTCCTGGCAAAGAACTGTCTGAGGATCAGAAAATAATTGTTGCTTTACTTAAAGATGGCCTAGGATATAAGAAGATTGCCATCACCCTGAAACTGAGCTGCACATGGTGGCCATGTTCATAAGGCGGTTTAACAAGACAGGTTCCACTCAGAACAGGACTCGTCACGGTCACCCAAAGAAGTTGAGTGCATATGCTCAGCATCGTAACCAGAGATTTTCTTTTCAAAATAGATGTATGAGCGCTGCCAGCATTGCTGCAGAGGTTAAAGGGGTCGGAGATCAGCCTTTCAGTACTCAGACCATATGCCGAAAACAGCATCAAATTGGTCTGCATGGCTGTCATTCTGGAAGAAAGCCTCTTCTAAAGATGATGCACAAGAAAGCCCGCAAACAGTTTGCTGAAGACAAGTAGACTAAGGACATGGATTACTGGAACCATATCCTGTGGTCTGATGAGAACAAGATACACTTATTTGGTTCAGATGGTGTCAAGTGTGTGTGGTGGCAACCAAGTGAGGAGTAGAAAGACAAAATGTGTCTTGCCTACATACAAGCATGATGGTGGGATAGTCAGTTTGGGGCTGCATGAGTACTACTGGTTTTGGGGAGCTACAGATCATTTTTGCCAACATGTACTGTGACATGCTGAAGCAGAGCATGATCCCCTCCCTTTGGAAACTGGGCCACAGGGCAGTATTCCAACTTGATAATGACTCCAAGACGACCACTGCCTTGCTAAAGAAAATGAGGGTAAAGGTGCTGGACTGCCCAAGCATATCTCCATACCTTAGCCCTATTGAGCATCTGTGGGGAATCCTCAAACAGAAGGTGGAGGAGCACAAGGTCTCTAATATCCACCAGCTCTGTGATGTCCCAGCTCCCGTGGCTGCAGCCTGTGAAGCTCTAGTGAATGCCATGCCCAAGAGAGTTAAGGAAGTGCTGGAAAATAATGGTGGCCACACAAAATATTGACACTTTGGGCACAGTTTGTCTATTTCATTTAGTGGTGTACTCACTTTTGTTGCCAGCAATTTAGACATTGATGACTGTTTGTTGAGTTATTTTGAGGGCACTCCAAATTTACACTGTTATACAGGCTATACACTGACTACTTTAGATTATATCAAAGTGTCATATCTTCAGTGCTGTCGAATGAAGAGATAAAATACAATGTTTACA
Source organism: Phyllomedusa bahiana (assembly GCA_025379985.1). NCBI lineage: Eukaryota > Metazoa > Chordata > Amphibia > Anura > Hylidae > Phyllomedusa > Phyllomedusa bahiana. The sequence goes on from JAODAL010000052.1 coordinate 465,782, forward strand.
AAAATGTGAGGGGTGTGAGATACTCTGTATATATACACACTTGTATATACGTATTGTTTACCTGACCATCCACTAGCAAATTTAAAGCCTAGCACAGGAAGATGTAATGTAATATATTTAGAGGTGCAGCACTATTACTTTCTTTAATGACTAAGTTTGTAATTAAAACACATGAAGCAGAAAACATATTACTAAACAAAGGGAAATGGCTATTGTCCAAATGACAGGAAGGTCTCGTTCCCAGCATGTACCTGCTTTGCAATTCATTTCAATAATTACTGTACAGCATTAGGTTGACCATGCAAGGTGATGGTGAAGGTAACCTTGCTTGGTCAACCTACACTATAATTGATCAAAATAATCTTGAAGAAAGTCCATGCTGTGAGTAAAACATGTTTATTTGACCCTTTTTCCTACATAGTATCATGCGTATCATCCAAGAAAGCTAAATAGCAAAAGAATTGCCTTGAGAATCTCTTTCAAGTTAATTTAAGCATCCATTTGTGTTTTTCTTTTATTTTTGAATAAAGAGTATGGACCTTGTGTCTCAGTACTGTCCCTGTTGCCCATAGCAACCCGTAGTGCACATTTCCTTTTTCCAGAGATGTTCGACAACAGTGGTTGCTATAGATGGCAAATACTATTTTATAATGGGACAGATAGGGCAACATGTATGAAGGAAGGCATTTCAAACTGAATTATCGAGTCTCCTTTTCAGTATATAATGCGCCTGAATGTATGAAAGTGTTTTCTGTGCGATTATAAATGAGGTCTAAGGTTCGACGTGGCTCGTCTACGTGTTAGGTGCATTATGGAACTTAGATGCATTAGTAATCTGCCTAACATGTATTAAGGCTATAGATAGGCTGGAAATAAAAGAAAAGGCATTAGAATAGCATGTCAGTGAATAGAAACTATGGTAGTGATCTTGCTTGGTGGAGCACAGGTCCCAGCAAACTTTTACTTATCTTTTTTAAAAAATATTAATATCTAAACCCCTATACATTACCACTACATACCTAGATGTACGCAAAACTGTGACTATTTGCCAGGGGAGTAATCGCCCCGAAAAAGGGGCGGCTCGTTTTTAATGACAGAAATGTCACTACATGCGTGTTTTAAAAAAACCTTTAAACCCCAGCTATCCCGACGGGGTTTCCCCATACAATTTGGGGGTTCATCAGGGGTTTAAAAAAATTTTTTCTCACTGTGGAAAAAGAATACGCTATTTCCCAACGCATATTTCACAACACATGTACTAAAAATTTAGAAAAATTTTAAAACTGTACTTGCTCAAAGTGCTCCCAGGTATAATGACGATAAATTTCCCGCAGCCCCCTTTTGGGACGGGGGCCCCCCCAAAGATAAGAGGGGAAATACAGAGCAATATTTGTCTCTGCCCCCTTTTTATGCCCTTTAAGGGCCCCCAAAAGTGTCATTGGAAAAACTTTTTACCCGTTTTTTCACGTAAACAAAAACACTGCTTTTGTCGCTTCCAGGTTCCAATGACCCAAGGTCCCTTTTTTCTTGTCATTGGTTTGTAGGGGGGTTCCGGATTTTCAACTGCGCATGCCGGAAGTAAAAATCCCCGTAATTCCCGGGTTTTACGTCGGGGAAAAGGGGCCCACCGGCTATGTGAATCCCGGGCCCCGAAACCCACGCGGGCCTGGCATTCACAACAAAGCACTGCCCCATTTTCCGGAAAGGCAGTTATGGGTTTTGTCGCCATATCTATAAATGAAGATGCGCTATGTCCAAACCCACATACATGGGCCCTAAACTGTCCTTGTCCACCCTCCCCAAATTTGTATTTCCCTACCAACACCACATCTTTCCCCAAAATAAAAAAAATAAAAAAGGGGATAATGGGGCCCGGGGGGGCATATAAATTTGACTTTCCCTGAGCAAATTTTTTATACCCAAAAACAGGTGAAAATTTAAAAATGGGCTTAAAGAAGGGCCAAAAAAAAGAAGAACGTTCGGGGTAAAAAAATTAAATTGCCTCACCCTGACGGGGGATTATCAAGCTGAAAAGTAATCAATGAAATATAATGAAAATTGAAAATATACACTGTTTACATGTTCTTTGGGTCAGATTTAAAATAGAACCCATAGTGGCCCTCTTTGGAGAGTGGGGACGGGGCAAAGCAATGCGGGACAGGCCCCCAAAGTAGAGCCTATTTCTATAAAAAAAAACCAAATTGAAAGTCTCTTTTTAGGCCCGGGGGGTTGGACAGGGGTCTAGGTAAATCCATTGGGCCTCCTTACAAAGGATTCGTACTATCCCTTTCCCCTCCCTCGGGGGGGAACGGTCTCACAATTTCCCAAAAATAAAAAAAAGCGAGAGTTTCCCCTTTTCCTTTAAATGATATTCCCAAAATTTCGAGCCCTGACGTATCTTTCAAATTTCTTTATATACCCAGATGTTCCCCACCCCCTTCTCTTGAATATTCTCACTTGTTTTTCCCAAAATGTAATTGATTTGGGCGGGGGGCATGAAAACTTTTTATAAAACAAATCCTTTCCCCGGTTTTAAATTTTGGCAAAGTCCGAATAAAAAATTGTTTTCCATTTGGGGCCACTTGAAAAAGATTTAGTTTGTTGTATGTAGGGGGCAGGCTACAAAACCTTTGCCCACATTTGAAAAACCTATCGGTTTCCCCTTTCCCAAAACCAAGTACCTTGAGGGGGGTATTGGTTTTAAAATTGACTATGGATCATTTCTATTTTTTAGGGAAATTACCCCCGAAAAATTTTATTGGGGAGGGGTGGGAGGGAAAAATACCCCTCTAGATCCGGATAAAACTTTCAAAAACCCCCATTTTTTTTTGAGGATATTGGTGATTCCCTAGTTTTCTGTCATCAAAGGTTGCAAATTATACGTGCTCTATTGGTCTCTTTATCTGCCGGGGGGGTTACCCTGAAATGGGATTTTTGTTGTTTTGTTTTTGTGCATGCCTGAAAGGCTGTTCCGGGACCTTTGTTGGATATCCTCGATTAAAAAAAATCTTTTCTCCCCAAAATACCTGACTGTCTCCTAAAGCCCTTTCATCCTGGGGGCAGTTTCTTTTAACTTTTCAGAAATTGCCCTTTTTGGGTTATTCCCCCTTTTACGGGGGGTAATGGATGGAAAATTTTTCCATTTGTAGCAATGTTAGTTGTTTTGGGGGGTTTTTTTATAAATATCTGTATAAAATATTCCCCTTTCAGATCTTTTTAAAAGAACATCAGAAAGGAAAACCCATTTTTCCCCTTGATCTATAGGGTGAAAATGATACCGATGTCTTTTTTGTTGAGTTGTCCAAAAAATTCCTCAAAGTTACATCTTGTGCACTCCCAGAGAAGGGAATGTTGTCATCAGCCCGGATTGAAGGCAGGGAAAAACGTAAACAATATCTAAGGGACCTCCAAGTTTTTTAAAAAAGGGAAAGAGCCTTTAATTTTTTGAAATGAACCCCACAATACTAGAGAATTTTGTCATCTGACGCTGAATCTTCAGATCCCAAATCAAAAATACTACGAAAACCCCCTAGGGGGAAAACAAGAGGGACTGGGCCCTGGGAAAATGGGGCCCACGCCAAAATTCAGGAGGAAGGGGAAGTAAAAATGGGATTTTTTATCCCTCCCCCCTTCTTCTGGAAAACCCCAATACCCCCCCCCTTTTTTAGAGGGTTTGGGGGGCCCCTGCATCGGGCCTTTGAGACTTCTTTCAAAAAACAATAAAAAATAGATCCAGCATCAGATAATAAAATTCTTCCCAGATGGGGACAATTAAGTAGTAGAGAATTGCGGGATTCTACAAAAGGGCTTGACCTTTGTGCCCAAAACCAAATATAGGGGGATTTTTCCTGGATAAAGGAATTGTAATCTTTTGGGCGTAAGCTCAAGGGGGCCCCTTTAAATTTTTTTAAAATTTTAAAAGATAAGATCGAATGTCAGGTTTGGGGGTCCGACCAGGATTTTGGAAGGTTAAAAGTACTTAGTGTCCCTTAGGGGTGGGGAGGATTTAGGGGGGGACAAAAAAAAGTTGAAATTTAAATTTGAGTAGGGAAGGGCCCCCCCCCAGTCAGCGGGGAACACGTAAAATTTGATTTATTTTTTCCCAAATTTGTCTAAAAAAGAATTAGGGTAATTTTGGGAAAGAGATTCCCATTTCAAACAATCTCGTAGGGGGAATTAGAAGCGTTGTCAGCACTGGAACGAAAACAAGTCTTTAATTAAAAAAAACCCTCCGATAAGGGGGGAAATATATTTTATTTTTTAAATGGGGGACATGTAAAACAGAGGGTTTTGTAACGATTTTTTTAAAGGGCCCAAAAGGGGTATTATGGTATTCTTTTAGGGGGAACCCCCCAAAAACCCAAACCTTAAATATGGAAATTAGGAGGATACTTGTGGGGGGGTTTAGGATGGGCCTTATATAAACATACAAAATTTTAAAATTTATGATGCATTCTAACCCCCAAAAAAATACCAACTTTCTATTGGGATCCCAAAAAGATCCAAAAGGGGGGTTGTACCCGTTTAAAGGGCGACCATAGTTTCAGGTGTGGGAAATTTAAAGAAAAAATTGTAGGGATTTTTTAAAAGAAAAACATTTTAAACGGTTTTTGTATTTTATTTTCCCAATCTTATAATAGAGACACCTTGCCCTTTTGCGTGGGAACTGGATGGATTTGTGTTGTTTAAAGAGGTACTATTGGGTTCAATGGGATGTCAAAAAGGCCTGTATTAGCAACATCCCATTTGAAAGGGGAAATTTCCAGGCGTAAAATTTTTTTTTTGTCCCCCAAAAAGAATAGAATTTTTCAGGGCTCTTTTATTTTCGTCATTAGCCCTTCGGGACTTTTTTTGCTACGGCAAAATTTACTTTGTTTTCTGTAAAAGGGCCCTTCCCCCACCTCAGGGGCACCGCAATGGGGGTTGTTCTTGTGCCCCCAATTTATGAAAATCTTTTTCTGGGGGGTGGGGGGGCCTACCTTGGTATCCCAACGGGAGTTTGGATCAATGGCCCCCCCCAAGTTTTTATTTGGGGGGGTAAAACGATGACATCTTTAAATTTTGGGGGGCACAAAAATGCACTTTGAGGAGTTTTTTTGGGACAATTTCAACAAAAATTAATCGGTATGCATTTAACTATGAAAAGCAGGAGAGATTTTTTACCTTTCCCTGGATGTTCTTACCCTTTTTAAAGTTTGAAAGGAAATATTTTTAAGAAAATTGTTATGGGAAAACCCCACAGCAACAAAACATTTTGTTACATGAAAAGTTCCCCTTTCCATTACCCTGTAAAGAGAGGAATCCCAAAAGGGTTTAAATTTTTTGAGAGTTAAGGAAACTGCCCCAGAGATGGGGGACTTTAGGGCATTTCAGGTAGGGTGAAGAGAGGTTTTTTCTTAATCGAGGTTTATCCAACAAAGGCCCTGGAATCACCCCCTTCGGGCCCAGCACAAAAAAAAAAAGGGGAAAAATTTATTACAGGGAAAACCCCGGGCAGAAAAAGAGACCAATGGGAGAAAGTTATAGTTCCCAACCCTTTGATGGAAGAAATTTTAGAAGTCACCAATTTTCCTAAAAAAATTTACGGGGTATTTTGATGTTGGTCAGGTTTCTAGGGGATATCTTCCTCAACCCCCCCCCCCCCAATAAACTTATGGAGGGGTAGACCCAAAAAAAGATAGACTGACCCCATAGTCATTATACCCCAAATTCCCCCCAAAAGGGGTACTTGGTTGGAAAGGAGCCCGTTAGGTATTTTTAAATGTGGGCAAAGATGTGAAACCCTGCCCCTACATAAAACAAAACAAAATCTTTTACAAAGGCCCCTAAAAATGGAAAGAAATTTTTTAAAATTCGGGGACTTTGCCAATTTTTTTAACCCCCCCCCCCCCCCCCCCCCCCCCCCCCCCCCCCCCCCCCCACCGGGAAGGAGTAGTTTATATGTGTACATCCCCCTCCCCATTTCAATTACTTTGGGAAAAAAAACAAGGAGAATTTTCAAGAGAAGAGTGGGTGAAAATCTGGGGGATATACGAAATAAAAAGAGTAGGGGTCGGTGGCTCGACATTTTGTGGGAAAATATCAAATGGGTGAATGGGAATCTCTCCCGCTTTTTGTTTTTGGAAGTTGTGGGGCCCGGGCCCCCAGGGGGAGAATGGGATAGACGAACCCTTTTAAAGGGGCCCAAATGGATTTTACCGTATGGACTCTGCCCAAACCCCAAGGGGCCTAAATGGGGATTCCCAATTTTGGGTTTTTTTTTTAAAATAGGCTTACTTTGGGGCCTGTCGCATTGCTTTGCCCGGGTCCGCACTTCCATAGAGGACCACTTTTGGATTTTTTTTAAATTTGGACCAATGAACATGTATCAGTGTAATATTTTCAATTTTTCTTTTATATTTTTGATTACTTACGGGTTTTGATAATCCAAGTAGTTGGGGGAATGAATTTTGTCCCCCAAAGTTCTTCTTTTTTGGCCCTTTTTTAACCCCATTTTAAAATTTGCCCCTGTTTGTTTATAAAAATATTTGGCTCGGGGAAAGTAAAATTTTATATGCCCCGCCACTTTAAAAGGCCCTTTTATTATTAATTAAAGGTATTTAATATGTGGTGTTTGGTTAATTTAACATTGGCTGAGGGTGGACACTGTGACAGTTTAGTCGATGTTGTGGTTTAGGGGAATAGCGCATCTTCATTTATGGGTTTATGGGGGACAATCCCTTGAATCCCTTTTTCGGCCCTTGCGCAGTCCCTTTGTTTTTTTTTGCCAGGCCGCGGGGTTTGGGGGCCCCGGCATTCAGCTTTATCCCGGGGTTGTCACTTCCCCGGCGACTTTTAAAAAGGGAAGTGCGGGTTTTCTACTTGGGGCATCCCGCAGTTAAATTATGGGAAACGCCTTTAAAAAACCCATGAGCAAAAAAATAGGCAAATGTGTCAGGGGAAACCTGGAAAGCGAGTTTGCAGTGTTATTTTTTAAAGTGTAAAAAATGGGTAATTGTTTTACCATACTTTCTTTGGGGCCTTTTAAAAGAATAAAAAGGGAGGCAGGGGAAATAGGGCCCTGTTTCCCTCTTATCTTGGGTCCCCAAGCGTACTAGAGGGTCCCCGGGGAATTTAGGTCATTTTCCCCGGGCCCGGGCCATTGAGCAAAAGTACCCATTTTTTTTATCAAATTTTTTAAAAGTACTTGTGTTGGGGTTTTAGGGTTTGGTATTTTGCGTATTTTTTTCCCCAAAAGTGAGGGGTTTTTTTGGGAACCCCCCTGTAAAATTTTAAAATTGGTATGGGGGAAAAACGCGTGGGGGAAAAGCGGGGAAATTTTAAAAGGGTTTGTTTTTTACACGCATGTTTTGACATTTTCGTCATTTAAAGCGGACCCGCTCTTTATGGGGGCGATTACTCCACTGGCAGTTAGTCCCAAAGTATGCTGTATATCTAGGAAATGTAGGGGTTTAATGTATAGGGGTTTAGATTTTAATTTTTTTTAAAAAAAGATAAGTAAAGTTATGTTTTAACGGGTTAAATTTTTTGCAGTGAAAAATTTTGGGTTAAAAAAATCCTCTTTTCATTTTGAATTTTTTAGTTTTTCCCTTTATATTATGGCCAGCTTTTTAAGTGGCCCTGTGGAAAAAGGGGAAATGGCAAAAACTGAGGCGAGAGCTGTGTTTTCAAAACAATGAGGAAAGAGTCAGATCAAAGTGATTCTTCAGACTTAATAGTGGTTTTTAAAAAATTATTTACGGGGTTATCGATCCAATATCAAAACCTGGTGGGGGCAAAAAACATTGAGCAAATTTTATTGAATTTACGTATTTTTACCTAGTGGACTTAGAATTACATTAAACCGGCCCCTTTGATACCCAGTCTGAATCCCCTTTTTGGCAAGTGGGAAACAGAAAAATTATAGATAGTTCAGTAAGATTATGAAAATTCTATTTTTTAAAAGGAAAAAAAAACTTTGAAAGTACCTCTAAAAACGTTAAATAATTTGATAGAAAAAGGCTTTAAAGCCCTTTGAGGTGATCCCGATTTCACTAGGAGAGAACAAAGCCTACAAAAAATTTTAGAAAAATATCAGGGCAGGATTGAACAACGGGGAAAAGTAAAACAATATCTTAAAGGGACCTCCAAAATTTAAAGAAGGAAGGGGCCTTTTAATTTTTTGAAAAACGAAAAAACCCCACTCTATAGAGAAATTTTTTGGGCATCTGACGCTGAATTTTCAGATAACCCCAACTCACAAAATTTTCTACCCCAGACCTAGGGGGGGAAAAAAGAGGGACTAGACCCAGAAAATTTGGGGGTCCACGCCCCAAAAATTCCCGGAGGAAGGGGGGAGTACATATGGTTATTATGCTCCTCATCTTCTGGCAACTCCAATTTCCAACCCCCCCCTTTTTTTGAGGGGTGGAGAGGCCCCGATCAGGGGCCCGAGGCAAAACGTCAGAAACAATAACACTAGATCAGCATCAGTAATCAAACTTACGAATTGACAATTTAAATGTAGAGAATTTTCAGATTCTTAAAAAAGGGCCTTTTACCCTTTGTGGCCCCCCCCAAATAAGTGATTTTTCCTGGATCAAGGATGTACATATATTTGTGCGTTTGGGTCAAGTGGCATAAAATTTTTTTGAATGAAAGATAAAATCGAATGTTTAGGAGTTGGGTGTCAGACCAAAAAATCTGGAAGGATACGTACCTTTTTTTTCCCCTTTTGGAGGAGGAGGAGATTAGGGTGGGGGCAACAAAAATTTAAACTTAAGAGTTTGGAGGGAAAGCCCCGGTCAGCTGGATACACGTGAAATTGATTTTTTTTTTTCAAATGTCTCAAAAAAATTACGTAATCTTGGGGGAAAAAGGTTGCCATTTCACAAAAAATCTCAGTAAAAGGGAAAATTTTTAAACGTTGTCAGCAACTGGAAAGAGACAAGTTATAATTATAAAACCCTCCGAAAAAGGGGGGAAATATAGTTATATTAAAACTATGACATGTACAAAAAGAAATGTAACGATCTTTTAAGGGAAAAAAGGTTTTTTTGGTATTCTTTTATGGACCCCAAAAACAACCTTCACTATGGAAAATTGAGAGGATACTTGTGGAGGGTTTTTGGTTTTGGGGCCCTTTTTTCACATACAAATTTAAATTTTGATGCCTTTTTAAAAACCCCAAAAAACCCAAATTTTTTATTTTGTTCCCCAAGAAACCCCTAAGGGTTGTCCCCGTTAAAGGCAGGGCCCATAGTTTCAGGGGGTTTGGGGGGAAAATTTCGCCAAAAAGTTGGGAAATTTTTTAGAAACATCTTTTAAAGGGTTTTGTAGTTTTTTTGCCCTCCCTTTTATAAGAGAAAACCTTGACCTTTTGCGTTGACTGGATGGGATTTTCTGTTGATTTTAAAAGGGGACTATTTGGTTCAATTTGATGTCGAAAAAAAGGGGTTTTGCAACATCCCAAAGAAAAAGGAATCCAGGCTGTCGAAATTTTTTTGTCCACAAGAAGCATTGGAAAATCAGGCTCATAAAAACTTTCGTTTTAAAATTTGATTCTGGACTTTGTGCTACGGCATTTAATTTCTTTGTTTTTTGTAACAAAACCTTCCCCCAGCTCGGGGGCACCGCAATTTGGGGGGCTCTTGTGCCCCCCCAAAATTTTGCAAATCTGTTCCCGGGCTGGGGGAGGGGGTTTCCTTTTGGTATCCCAAACCGGGGGATGATCAATGGCCCCCCCCCGTATTTTTTCTGGGGGGGGTTTAAACGAGACATTTATCAATTTTCTGGGGGGGACAAAATGTCACTTTGAGGAGTTTGTTGGACAATCAACAAAAAAAGAATCGGTAAGCCCTTTCACTTTTGAGATTTCAGGAGAGATGTTTTTTTCCTTTCCTGGATTTTTTCTTATCATTAAAGGGGTTCCCGAAAGGTAATATTTATACGAATAGTATACGGAAAAACCCACAGCAAATAAAAGTTTGCTTTCATGGAAAAGTTACCATTTCCAAATTTCCCTGTTTAAGAGAGGAATACCAAAAAGGTTTTAATTTTGGAGTTAAGAGGAAAATGCCAGAGATGAGGACTTTTTGGGCAGTCAGGTATGTTGAGAGAGAGATTTCTTAAATCGAGGATATCCCAACAAAGGTCCGGGGGAAAAAGGGCCTTTTTAAGGGATGCATCAAAAACAAAATGGGAAAATCTATTTTTCGGGTAAAACCCCCAGGCAGATAAAGGGGGACAATGAGTCCCTTTGTTGGGAACCTTTTTTTGCAGAAATCTAGGAAAATCCCCAAAAATCCTCAAAAAATTTCTGGGGTATTTTGATGTTTTGGGTCTGGATCCCGAGGGAAAATCTTCCTTAACCCCCTCTTTAACTTTTTTTTCGGAGGGGAGATCCATAAAAGATTGAATGTTTTATAGTCATTATACCCCCAATTCCTCCTCGGGACTTTGGGGGGGAAAAAGGGGACCGATAGGTAGTTCAAAAAAGTGGGCAAAGATGTGTTTGCCCCGTCCATTCATACAACAAAAAAAAAAAATTTTTTTAAAAAGGGCCTCAAAGGGAAAGGGAATTTTTTATTTGTGAAATTTCCTATTGTAACAAAGGAAGGGGTAGTTTAAAATGTGTACTTGGCCCCGCCCAATCAATTACATTGGGAAAAAAAAGGAGAATTTTTCAAGAGAAGAGGGGTGAAAAAATCTGGGGGGTATAAGGGAAAATAGAAGAATACGTCCAGTGGCCCCCGGTCCAGTGTGGGAAATTTCATTTAAAGGTGAAAAAGGGGAAACTCTGCGCTTTTTTTATTTTGGAAGTTGTGAGCCCTCCCCCAGAGGAGGAGAATGGGGAAAAGACGAATCCCCGTGTAAGGAAAGGCCCCTTTGGGTTTACCGTATGGACTCTGTTTCCCAAAAAAAAGGGCTAAATGAGACTTTGCAATTTGGTTGTTTTTATTTGGGAAAAGGCTCTACTTTTTGGGGCCCCCGTCAGGGATTGCTTTTTCCCTGTCCGCACTCTCCTAGTACCCCTATTGGGTTCTTTTTAAGTCTAAACCAATGAAAATTAAACATTTTATATTTTAATTTTTCCAAAAAAATTAAAAAAATTCAAATTAAAAAAAAACCCCTTAAAAAACCAAAAATTATAATCCAAATCCCAAAAACCGCCCCCCCCCCAAAAAATAAAAAAAAATTAAATTTTTCCTCCCCCCCCCCCCCCCCCCTTCTCTTTTTTCCCCTTTTTTAACCCCCCCCCCTTTTTAAATTTCCCCCCCACCTGTTTGTTTAATTTTAAAATTTTTTCTCAGGGAAAGTCAATTTTATATGCCCGCCACATTAGTCCCTTTTTTATTTTTTATTATGGGGGGAATTTATGTGGTGTTGGTAGTAAGTACATTGGTTTAGGGTGGACACTGTGCAGTTAGTCGATGTATGTGGTTAGGGCAAAAGCGCTCTTTTTATTTATAGATTTTGGCGGCAATCCCATGAACTGCCTTTCGGACATGCGCAAAATGCTTTGTTGGGGAATGCCAGGGCCGCGGGGTTGGGCCGGCATTTCCGCATTATGCGCCGGTGTCACTTCCGGCGACGTTAACCAGAAGGGGAACCCGGGGATTCTACTTTCCGGGCATGCGCAAATTTAATTTCCCGGGAAAAAGCCGTACAAAACCCTGAGAAGGGAAAAAAAGGGACATGGTCATGGGGAAACCCGGGAAGCGAAACATGGCCCGTGTTATTTGTTTAAGTGTTTAAAAAACTGGGTAATTGTTTTTCCATTTCATCTTTGGGGCCATTAAAGGGCATAAAAAGGGAGGGAGAGGGCAATATTTCTCTGTATCCCTCTTTTTCTTTTGGGTTTCCGCGTAATAGAGTGCTGCGGGGAATTTTTTGTCATTTTTACCTGGGGAGCACTTGAAACTAAAAATATTTAGTTTATTATCTAATTTTGAAATTCATGTGTTGTGATTTAAAGCCCTTGTTTATAGCGTTTTTCTTTTTCCACAGTGAGAGAAATTTTTGGGAATCCCCTGATGAACCCTAGAATTGTATGGGGAAAAAGCGTGGGATAGCTGGGATTTAAAAAAGGTTTATACCCCGATGTAGTGAATTTTTTGGGCATTAAAGGGAGCCGTCTTTTATCGGGGGGATTTTCTCCACCCGGAAAATTTGTGCAAAGTATGCTGTATTCTAGGTATGTAGTGGTAAAAATTTAGGGGGTTTTTGATATTAAAAATTTTTTTAAAAAAAAATTTTGTAAAAGTTTTTGTTTTAAAAAGGGATTATTATTTGCGGAATTTTTAAATTTGGGATAAATCCCCTGTTAAAATAGAAATTTGTAGTATTTTACAGGTCCCCGCAAGCCCGTGGGGTGTGGCTCTTGCTGTATTTTAGAATAAACGGTGAGAGCAGCCAAAAAAATCAATTTCACATTTAATTTTAGTAAAGATTTTAAATGAAAAAAATCTGAAAAAAAACCCTCATTGGGTTATTTTTAAAGTATAATTTGTTTTAGATTTTATTAAATTTAAATGCATTTTTTTGGAGATATTTTTATATTTTTGGGACCCTTTTTATACTTTTATATTTAATTTTATATGTTTAAAATTTTTTTTTAAATTTTAAATAATTAAATTTTATTAGTTTGATAAAATTTTCATAAATTTTTTTTATTTTTTCACTGGTGAAAGTTGAGAAATATTGGACTTTTTTTCCCTAACAGCAAAATCTAGCTCCATTTCGACCCCCTCAGGCCCCTGGAAAACCAAAATTGGGAAAAAGGGCTGCCTTTGAGAAAAAATGCCCCCTAGTTTTGCTTAACCATTTCTTTTTTTGTGTTAATATTATGAGTTTTGGTGCGACACGCCCCCGAAACGTCTCCAAAAATGCCCCTTATTTTTAGGCGCATTAGGAATGTGTTGAGTCTTACGAAAAATGAGCCAAAAAACATTCATTGGGGGGCATTAAACTTCGTAGGGCTGCTCACTTTGGCGAATTTTTCACCCGAAAAGGGTGGGAAAAAACCCGATCATACATGGGCTCCAATAGGGTTTTTTTTTATGATTATATTTGCCAAAATATGGCTTTTTTTTTTTTCATTTATAATATCTGCTATGGCAAAGTCTGCCCGCTGCACTTTAAAAAATGATATTAAAAAAGGGAAAAATTTGGTTTACGACTAGCCCTGGGATTTCCCCTTTTTTTTATCCCCCGGATTTTTTTTTTCCCCCGGGGGGTCATGTTGACTAATATTGCTGTACAGACTCCCTACAGTGGCAACATACAGAAAATGGTAGTCACTGATTCTTTCGACAAATTTTGCCCAAAAAATTTTACATTGGAACCGTGAAAACAATAAAATGGATCAGTTGGTCTTTTTCTCAACCCCTTGTATTTTTCACGTTTTCAACATAGGGAGCCAGAATAAGAACTGCTGGTGAGCACTAAAGAAGTTAGAAGAGATTTTATTGGTTTTTTTATGAGTTATTTCCCAAGTTTAAAGGGATAAAAATAGAAAAAAATAAAAATAGAGTGAAGAACCCAAAGGATCCCAGTTCAGTCAATTTTAGTAACGAAAATTTTTGCGCCAAAGGGGAAAAAAAATGGCTAAAAGTCTTAGCAGAACAGTCCCTTTGAAATTTATTTGTGGACAATTTTAAAACTCCAAATGTTCCCAAACAACCTAGTAATTAAATTTTTGTGGATCTTTGTTGGGCTCTAAATTATCAAAACCCCAGGAAAATGAATGAATGCGGGGGCCGGGGGGAAGAAATTTTTTCCAGTTTCCCCCGTTGCCTGCGGGAAAAGGTCCCCTTTTTGGGGGACTTCAATTAGAACTCGATAGGGAAAAGGGATGTAGCTTTTTTGTGTATACTTTAATACATAGGAACCCAGGCCAAAAATACACCTTTTGGGGCCCTTTTTTTTGGCAAAAGGAAAGTTATTTTGAAATTTTTTATATTTCCAGAGTAAATATAGAAAAAACGTAATACTAACAGCCCATAGATTGGATTCACATATGCAATTTTTTTAGTCAAAGCAGGAAATGGATCATAAAAAAAAACAAAAAAAAGTAGGCCCGAAAAGCCTTTGGCCACATGGGACAAAGCAGAGCTTTTGTACGGGCCTGTTTTCAAACCCGCTTTAATTTGGTCAAAAAAAATTTTCCCCCCCCTTTTGAAGTCAACAAAAATTTACTTCAAGGGGGAAAATTTTTTTAAGCTAAAAACTTTTCAAAAAATTTGTCCCCTTTAGGAAGAAAGTTTTCTATTAAACACATGCATGGAACATGGCTCAAAGAACCATGCACTAAAAGAAAAAAAAGATTTTTTTTGGCCACTTTTAAAAAAAAAATCATAAAAGTTTTTTGAAAACCTTTTCAGAATTTTCTAAAATTTTTTTAAAAAAAAATTTTTAGACAAAAAACAATTCCTTTAAAAATTGAAAAAATATAAAACCCAAAAATTCATCACCACTTACTTTTAAAACAAATTTTACTTTTTTTTTTACAAACTTTTTCCCTTTTTTTAAAAAAAAATTTTGAAAAAAATACACGTGAAAAAGCGGACCCCCAATGCCCTCTTGCATGTCCGTTCAAAGGGGCCATGCTTGTTTTTTGTACCTTGAATGTCTTATTAAACTGTACATTACAAATTAAGAAGTGGCGTGGTTTAATGTCCCCCCATTTTAAACCCTAATGAAAACCCCGTTCAGGGGAGGGTAGTCGTCCCGAAAGGGGCGCCCACCACCGGGAGAAAAATACCCCCCATTAAAAATCTATCAAGTCCCCTTCTAAGAAATTAATATGCATCCCAACCCGATTATAAACAAAGGGCTTTCAATTAAACCAAAAATGATATACGTAGGAAAAAACAGAATCAAATCTCTTTTCCCCTAAGGGGCCCAAAATTCAGACAGCCACCCCACCCCCCAAAGAAACCATAAGTGGGCCCTATCAAAATTTACAAAAATAAATCATAAAACAAGTAAGTTTTACGTTTGGGATCTACTTCTAATTTTTACTAAAAAGGTCCTATATCAAAAATCGACAAAACATACCTTTGAAAGTCATAAAAAATCAAAAAAAACGACCCTTTTTTTGAATTTCCCTAGAAAATTCCCGAGCGTTTCCCCCCTTTAATTGTGCCAGGGGTTCATCAAAGGGGGAAAACAAAAAAAGCCCAGTGGGGGCCCAATGGTACAATTTTTAATAACCCCACCATGGGACGAAGAAAGCCGGGTAAAAAGCTTCTAATTTCCAAAATGTGATACCCCTTTCTAGGGTTTTATATTTCCACTTCAAAAATTGTAAAGTACAGGGGATTTTTGCGGTAAATTTTTGGAGTTTTTTTTTTTTAATAATTTCTATTTTATAAGGTTTAAATAAAAGTTATATTTTAGATTTGAGTTTGTAGGTTAGACTGCAGTGATTTCTTTTCTTCCAAACTCTTAGTGTATAATTTAAGTGTTTTTTCAGTGATTAATGTCTATATTAAAGCATATTTATGGGCAATGACAAATTTTGGTCAGTGACCTTGAATCACCATAACTTTTTGTCTTTCTTCTTAAATGTTCCATAAGTAGATGGTTTCTCTATTTTTTTTTTTTTTTTTTTGTCTGTACAGTAAAATATTAGGAACTTCTAATAGCACAGTAATAAGTCACATGCTTTATACAGTCAGCAATGTTTGTATTTTTACATGATATCTATATTGACAGTAATGCTGATTTATTTTGCAGGGTTTGTTAAAGGTGGCAATAGATAATGCAAGAGCGCAAGAGAAACAGGTACAAATGGAAAAGACTGAGCTAAAGATGGAACTATTCAGGGAACGAGAATTGAGGGAAACCCTAGAAAAACAATTAGCAGTAGAACAAAAGAACAGAGGTATTTGTCCACGAACCTGTCTAATTTGTATTTTGTGCATTGTCTGTCAATGTTTGGGTATGTTCACTTGGGACAGTAGCTGTGATGTGGATGAGATTTAAAAAAATTTCATCCACATGCCGCAGTAAAAAATAAAATCAACATAAAAGGTGACCTGTATTATGAATTTGAAATGTGCAACCTGCCAGTTTATATTATGGATATTTTGTGACTTTATCATGGATTTCTCCCATTGAATTTAACGGAAAAGGCAATGTCTACAAAGAAATTAGAATAGTTCCAGATTTTGCTGTTGAAACGGCGAATCCATAGCAACATCTGCAACCCTGTAATTTTTACACATTGATTATTTTTTAATTAACATAATTCACAGTAAGAATATGCAGTAACAAAACTTCAGAAAATCCTTAATTTTGTGCAAATTTGTAGCTGAAAATTTACTGGGGAAATGCTGCAGATTTTTTGCTCCTATCCTGTGTCAACGTACCCATTCAGTTTTATCTAGACCTGCCTGTTTGCATATATAACATCTAGAACAATTTGTATCAATGTTATCTTGCATTGTTTATATAGCTCAAACTAATATATATATATTAAACTAAGACCCAAGGTTTCTAACTGTCCGTAACTTCATGAACAGTCTGTAAATATAAGAAGAGAGATGTTTTGTAGCTGCTGTTTGTGCTAATTGCATTAAAAAGAGGCATGCAACATGATCATAATTTATGGAGGCCCCACACTCTGTCAAGTAAGAATGACAATTTTAATAACCAATAGTTTCAAACAGTTTATATTTTATTTGAATTAGTATTCAGCAGGGAAAAGTGTCAGTTTACTGGGGAAAATTGAAATTCATTACTTGGAAAATTGACATACAATAAAATAATATTTATGCTTCAGCCTGTTTACTTTGAATGAGGTATACATTGTATGATAAAATATTGATTGATTTGATTGCACATTAATCTGTCAAGCTGTAAACATTGGCCGGTTGTAGCAATCACTACATATAGTCACGCCTTGCTTGATTGATAATGGCATGTGAAGTGCAACCACTGGGTTTACAAATCTAAATCAAATTTGTATCTTTCTAATATATTTCAATAGGTGTCGCCTTGCAAGACACAAAAGCAGTCAAATAGTGCTGCTAAAAAATGGCTGCTTATAGCTAACAATTATCACGAATTAAATTATACAAACCCATTGTTATCGGTAGTTGAACATATGTGTGTATATATATAGTATGTATATATATATATATATATATATATATATATATATATATATTATATATGTGTGTGTGTGCAAAATAATTGTTGATGACTATAATAGAACTGATCAATCACATGTAAAATTGATCACTCTTGAGTCTGTTTGATATAATTGAAATAAGAACACACTCGAAGAGTATCCAGCTCCCCTGCCAATAATAGGGAACGCACTGTACAGGTGCTAACTAAACAAAGCCGACTGCGGGAAAATGGAAATATGATCAGCATTCCCAGTAAAATCTTGGTAGTTTATTGAAAAACAAACAATACCATATAGGCACAAACAGGTCAAGAAAAAGAACAGGAGCTTCTGTTAGGATAAGCTCCTGTTCTTTTTCTTGACCTGTTTGTGCCTATAAGGAATCCTCTGTTTTTCAATAATTATTCAATAATCAATAATTATTAAAAAAAAATTAAATTCCATACAGTACACATACAAACAGGTCAAGAAAAAAAAACAGAAGCTTATCCTAACAGAAGCTCCTGTTCTTTTTCTTGACCTGTTTGCACAAGTATAGAATTGTGTGTTTTTCAATAAACTACCACAATTTTCCTGGTAAGACTATACTTCCTTTTCTCTATAGTGAAAAGTTGTTCTTTTCCTTTTCTCTACAGTTCTATATTACAAGTATGATTGAATAACCACATAAGGTGTTTGTATGATAAAAAGTATTGAACTGCTGTAGTAAGGCTTTAGATCTTCTATTGTAATTGTATATAAATGGGCCATAAGTCCATTATAGCCAAATAATTATGAAATTAAAATATCCTACCTATTTAGACATGCTTAGCACTACATTAGCCACACTGGTCCTACGTAAGAAAATAAGCAGATCCTTTTTTATTGGATGATTGCAAATCAGTCAAAATCAGGAGAGTTAGGTACAGCATGACTTTCGTTGGAGAGCTGACCACCCAAGCATTGCCACTCTACATTAATGCTTATTTATTTCATGGGCAGAGTTGTCGTACTTTGTGGTCTTCACTGGGACCAACTTAGTCCCAGTTCCGCGGTCTTTATACCATGTCTAATTTTTTTTCGATCACACTGTTCAGAATGTGCTGTGGGGATATTACATCCACTTCTAGGTTTCAGTTTTGAAGATTTCCTTACTGATTTACTATACACTGGTCATTGGAAGGCATTTGGTGAAATAATTTATCAGGTTAGATAATCTCTTATGGTAAATTTTAAGGTAAAGCGACACAAAGCAGATGGGAAATAGCTGTGATGTGAAGGTAAAAACAATATTTAAATGCAAAGTCATGTTTCCATTAATAAATAGTCCCTCAATAGATGCATAGTCTGCAGGTAAACAGATGTTTATCCGCAAAACTGCATGGGTTTTAATGGTAAATTTAAAAACCACTGTGTGTTACCTTACCCCCAGAGAATAATGGGGTAATCAATTCTGCAGTTATATTATATGGGTTATTAAAATGGTTTACAAAAGTTCTATATTAAATGCTGTGATCTTCACGGCTATTTTTGTACTTTTATACAAACAAAGCATGTGTATCTTTTCCTGTACGTTGGGACACAGTAGGCTTCTCTGGATCCTTTCACAATTCTAAATTAAGAATTTTAATAGGTAGAGTAGGTCAATGATTTTTATGTTCTCATAGTATGTGATTGGAATATTATAACACATGACAAAGACATCACGGAATTAAGCGTTTGTTTCCTGTTTCAGCAATAATTCAAAAAAAGACTTAATAAAGAAAAGAAAGCAAAAAGGAAATTGCAAGAAGCTCTAGAATTTGAAACAAAACGAAGAGAGCAAGCAGAGCAGGCACTCAAACAAGCAGCATCATCAGAAGGACTCAGGGTCCTCAATGGTACGACTTTGGTTCAGTAGGTTTTATGTAACAATTGTGAATTTTGTATAACACCTTTGACATCTTTCACATTTTACCTGATACTTCTCAATTTTTACAACCACATGAATTAATGGAGGAATAAAATACAACACATGTAACTGGTGATATAAGACAAATATGTTTGAATCAGCTCACCCCTCTTGTATCAGCGTCCAGTTCCCAGGAGCACGGCCGGGCGGAGTCCACACCCAAGGCAAACAGCAACAAAACAAACAAGGTGCAGCCAGCTACATCCAGGACACTGGTGATAGGTCAATAAAACTTCTGAACTTTATTTTCCAACGATTTAAAAGTCAAAGCATGGAGGATAGGTTATATGGTACACGCATTCATGGCACAATAATACGCCACTGCTGACCGACGCGTTTCGGAAGCGATATCCTTAATCGTGGTCACATGTAACTGGTGAAACCTATATTCTATTTATCGAGAGCAAATATTAAGCGTAATTAAAACAGAGCCACATGTGTCATTTAACCACACAATATAATACATTATCAGTGTTTTTTTATAAGACTGCACGAATTTATACTAAGGGAGACCCTTTTCTGGCGAAAATGCACCAAAGTGAGCTACGATGTCTAATGTGCCAAACAAATGTGTTAGGCACATTGTACGTAAGACTCAACACTTTCTAATGCGCCTAACATGAGGGGGTGTTCTGCGGGCGTGTCCCACCACACTAGTAATATTAGACACAAATATGAATGTGGTTCGGCAAAACTAGGCAGATCTATTTTAATGTGGTCTGTCTTAGCCTGAGGAGTCGAAGTGGAGTTAGATTTGCTGATAGGGAGAAAAAGGTCCAATATTTCTCAACTTACACCAGTACAATAATAAAAAGTGATTTCTGATTATTATCAAACTATATAAAATTTAAATATTTAAATTTGATAAAAAATGTTATCATATAAAGTTAATATAAAAATATGTAATATCCCAAAAATATAAAAATATCTCCTATAAAATGTATCTAAAATTTATAGAATCTAAAACTAATTTTACATTAAATAGCCCACTGATGATGTTCAGATTTTTAAATTTTTAATTTTTACTACATAAAATTTGAAATGTATTTTTATTGCTCTCACCCTTTACTCTACATACAGCAAGAGCCAGCACAGCACAAGTCTTGCTGGGACCTGTGATTCACCAAGCAAGTTCAGTACCATAGTTTCTATTCATTGACATGCTATTCTAATGATTCTTTTATTTGCAACCTATCTATAGTCTTTATACATGTTTGGCACTTTACTTATAAACATTCAAATTCAAATAACAGTGGCACACTAAGGACTAAAGAAACCATCTAATGGGACATAGGAAATTTGGAAAAAGCATTACTGCTAACTAGGATACATGAAAAAAATGAGGCTCTTAGTTCACACTTTTGGCCAAAAATGATTAAGCCCACCTCCCAAAAATGTTTAAGCCCACCTCCCAATCTTCAAGGGGACATTAAACATTTTTGGCCAAAAATGTGAACTAAGAGCCTCATTTTTTTCATGTATCCTAGTTAGCAGTAATGCTTTTTCCAAATTTCCTATGTCCCATTAGATGGTTTCTTTAGTCCATAGTGTACCACTGTTATTTGAATTTGAATGTTTATATGTATTGCTGCCACACCAGTGTGCATTTGTTTTTTCAAACAAAATTTATCCATGTGCAAAACCAAGTGTTGTTTCTGGCACTTTACTTATGCACCTAAGTTCCGTAATGCGCAAAACACATAGGCGATGAACTTTAGACACCATTTATAATCGCACAAAACCCACTTTCATACATTCAGGCGCATTTGACACTGAAACATAGATGCGAAAATGCACTTCGATCCACATAATTCCATACATGTCTCCCTAAGTTACTTTTTTATATAGTAAAGTTAAAATAGATATATATCCATCAGATCCTACAAGAGGAGCGAGGTAACCAGTGTAAGATATCTACTACGATAGGAAACAAGTGCCTGGAATCTCAGAGAAAATAGAATTGTATATAAAAAGAACTGTACAACAGCAGGGCATAAATGGATTATATCATGAGGTCTAAGTCACAAGAAGTCAATGTCACAGTCTTTATTACATAGAGGTTAGGGGGAAATAGAATGAGTTATGTGGTGCCACAGTGAAGTAAATATACCTTATGTGCCATGGTCTTAGTGTGCACAGAGTAGTTTAAATCCGGCTGTAATTCAGCTGCTAATGTCATTCATTTTTGTCTCTGCTTTCAGAGGCTTTGACCCCGGAGATAGAATCTGACCGCAATGGGGCCAGAACAGATGCTGAAAGGACAATACAAGGTAAGATGTGCAAAATCCATAAATCTAGATTTTTGCATGTGAGTGTTCTCTTGTTATAGTATGTTATTCAACCATGCAGCTCACCATCTGGCTGGAATGAACACAAGGTCACATTTGCACTGTTGTTTATTACAGTAAATTAATTTGGTTATGCTTAAAATAACAGGTAAAGGGTCAAATCCAGCTCACGCTATGCAGAATCATATCTTTTATTATCAGCAGTATATGACTAATAGAAGAGAATATGGTTTCTCTGAAAGACATGGCACAATATAGGAGCTGTATATTTTTATTTGTTATAATAGCTCTCCTCATGTATACCTTTGCTAGAAACCCTCTTCAGTTATATTATTTTTGGTGTACTTTATAATAAATACATTTTTTGGCCCTACAAATTCAATGGGATATTCATAAATAATATAGTCAGTTTCAGTTCCAGTGCATGCAGATCAACCTATTTAACTGAATTAAATTTGCTGGTGACATCATGAAGAAACAATAGTGCTTAAAGAACCATGTATTGATTACATCACTGGTATTTATCCTAAATGAAACTTATTAGACATTATGGAACTTTTTGAAAATGTGAATTTTATTTTTACCTGTTAACTCTGCTAGTTGCCAATTCAGACTGTACATTTCCAGTCTGGAATAGGGACATTTTAAAAACAGAAAAAAAGATTACACAAATATTTTTTTTAAAATATACGTTTAAAGCAAAATTGAAATTGGGTGTTGAAGAAGTTCGTCTTTAAAGGAATTATCCTCAGTAATATATCCCTGTTAGAACATATGGACTTAATGGAAAAAAATCCTATGCCCCAGTTTCTACCCAATAACCAATGCTGTATGCTGCGAAGAACAGTTTCTTCCTTGGGGAACAGAAACCTATAAATTACTATTTAGCTGCCTATACATATGAATTGAACTTTCCCTAAAAAGTGGGGTCATCTACCACTTCCTAATGAAAGATAATTGCAGGTGGTCTAAACTGTTTCCCCCTGATACAACTATTTTGTGCTGTACTGCTTTTACTGTATTGCCAAATCTTTGCCATTTTTAACATTTTACCTGATACTTCTCAATTTTTATTACTAGTGTTGATCGAACCGTTCGAGAAAAGTTACGTTCGAGTCGAACTTCACGATTTTTTAGAACTCAAGCTGAACCGAACATTTTACTGTTCGTTCGAGTAAATGTTCGCCCTCGACATCACGTTCGACATGCTTTTTTAATAGTTTTCATGTCCGAAAATTGTCATTTCCGCTACATTTTTAAGGCGCATTAAATCAGTGTAAAGTGCGAGTGAAAGTATGATCCTTTCAAAACTCTGCCGTCTGGTATACTTTGCAGAGTAAACTTAATGCGTCAAAAAAGGCGAATTGCGCAAATCGTGGCACTTAGCATATCATTGGTAGTGTATGTAATGCGCTTATGTAGGCGCACTGCGCAACGGAGGTGCATAATATATCATTACTAGTTTATGTAATGCTCCTCGATAGGCGCTTTGTGTTATGGAGACGCACAGCGTATAATTTTTAGGCGCATTACAATGTGTCGTGCCCGGCGTATAATGTGCCTAGTTTTGGTATACTGTTATGGATGGTAATTACAGCTTTTCCTCACCTGTATAAGTATAAAAATGAACCCGAACATCTTCTCCCATTGACTTTAATTGAGTTCGAAGCAAACTTCTCAAAGTTTGATGTTTGACTCGAACATTTTACTGTTCGCTCATCACTATTTATTACCCATGAATTAATGTAGGAATAAAATACAACAAATGTAACTGGTGAAACCTATATTCTATTTTTCGGGGGGAAATATTGAGTGTAATGAAAACAGAGCCACATGTGTCATTTAACACAGGCCTATACAATACATTATCAGTGGTATACAGATATTTCTATAAAAATATATATGCGTTTAATGCAAAATTGAAATTAGGTGTTGAAGTAGTTCTTTTTTAAAGGGTTGTCCCCAGAACTTAATGGAAAAAAACTATGCCCCAGTTTCTATCCAATAACCAATGCTGTAAACTGCCACAAAGTTCACTCCATTGGGAACAGATTGCTACTATAAATTTCTACTTGGTTGCCTATTCATTTGAATAGGACATTTCCCTAAAGAAAAAGTGGGGACATCTACCGCTTCCTAATGACAGATAATTGCAGGGAGTCTAAACTGCTCCACCCTGACACAACTATTTCAATGGTTTTATACAAACTATTGTTCATAGTATTACACAACTGTTCCAAAATTGCAGACGGAATGATAAATCTACAACATTAATTTGAATTCCCATGAATATCTGTAAAATGAAGTCAATTAATGGATTTACATTTGATGATTTACTTGAGATAAGCATGTTTAAACCATATTAATAATGTTAATGGTTGGCTTTAAAACCATAAACTAAAAGAATATTTCTAATTGTGCTGGAATAAATTCCAGTCTCTAACTCATAGATTTTTTTTCGGTTTCTCATGCTTACACACACAAAATAATTGTAAATCAGTAACTTTGCCTTCAGAGCGCTTTTATATAATGTGACTAAATATTGATCACAGTGGGCTGACAAGGAAATATGTTATCTGTGTATTCACATGAAAGGAAATGCAAAAAACAAGGACATTTTTTGCTTTTATATCAATATTTGAGTACAACCGTACATTCAAAAGGTCCACATTCTTTGTAATGAGGGAACTATGTAACCTTCTAACACTTCAGGTAACATAGATAAAGCCTGTGTAACAGGCTGCATGATGGCACATAGTATTTTGTATGTGGACATATGAGCCAACATATGTCAGAAATACTGTCCCATAGAAGCATGCTTCTATATTGTGGCTTCTGATAGAACGATGCAAAAGCTGCATCAGATGGACTGTAAGGCACATAGACACTTACAGTGTTGCTATGTCATCTTGCCAAAAGTGCGTGATACTGTACACTCAAAACCTAGTTCCACGTTTACAAAAAGTATCTGTGCATTTACAAACTTTGAGCTGTAGATATATTAGGGCTTGTTCACACTGCGTTTTGGATCCTTTTTACGGATCCGTTTTTCGCACTTGAAAAGCGCATCCGGGAAGCGGATCCGCAAAACGCAGCATTGGATACTTTATTTGGATCCGTTTTCAATGCTTTTTCACCTGCATTTTAAGCATCCGCTTTCCGGATGCGTTTTTCCACGGAAGGAAGGAATCTCTCTCTCCTCTCTCTCTCTCTCTCTCTTCTCTCTCTCTTCTCTCTTCTCTCTCTCTCTCTCTTCCTCTCTCTCTCTCTCTCCTCTCTCTCTCTCTCCCCCCCCCCCCAGCCATCAAATCATGTCTGCCGCTCCTCACCTGCGCTGCCGCCGCCGACCCTCACCTGCGCTGCCGCCGCCGACCCTCACCTGCGCTGCCGCCGCCGAGCCTCACCTGTGCTCCCGCTGCCGCCGCCGAGCCTCACCTGCGCTCCCGCTGCCGCCGCCGCCAGCGATCCCCATCCAGCCTTCCAGTGCGCTTTTCGCATCCGCTTGGAGGATGCAAAGCGCAGCTGTTACGTACCAGGAGTGTGGAGCGCTTTTGGACAAGTGCCAAAAGCGGACTCCATTATCTCCTATGGGCGTTCAGTTGCGTAAAACGCAATAAGAATTGACATGTCAATTCTTAAAGCGGATGCGAAAAGCGCAGTGCAGAAGAGCTCTCAAAAGCGCATCGCTGATCTCCCGTGGGAACAGCGATGCTTTTTGCCATTCAACTTAATGTTAATCACACTGACAATTGTTAGATCCGTTTTGCGGATCCGTAAAACGGATCCGTAAAACGGATCATAAAAACGCTGTGTGAACAAGCCCTTAGAACTGTCATTTTCCATAGTGTTTGCTTTTATTTCACATCGAATGACATCTTAAACACTATTTTTTAACTAGAAATTACTTACTCATCCCAATACCAACTAAATAAACAAATAGGTGTAAAGCTCTGACAAACAAAATAAATCATTCATGGATTGAACACATTTACAAGTAGTTTATTATTAAAATCTGCCCCATTTATGCATTAAGATGTTGGCTGATGATGTGGTGTCTACTGTTGTCCAAGTACAGTACATGTCAACAATGAAAGATACAATTTTTGTGTATGCACTTTTACAACAAAGTTCTAATATAAAAAAATATATATATATTTATTTTCCCAGTAAAATGCTGGAAGCCATAATGCTTTACTACTAATTTATCGTTATTTTAGGTGGAAATCCATTATAAGATAATTAGCTCATATACTGCAAGCAGAGCTAAATGAACAGAATTTGTCATTTAAGATTCTGTCTTATCAAGCTTTAGGTCTGTTTTTTTACATCTCTAGTGAACAGCAGATGGCCATACATTTCGGTAAATATGTGGCTGTAAATATAGTATAGGATGAAGGCTATTCAAATGAATCAAGGGAGTACATATCATAGAGGCAGCTCATGCAGCTGTTAGGGAGCGCATGGAGGGAGGAGCATATGCTTAGGTGGTTTCATCCTCTTTAATGCTTAATGAAACCAGTGCAGGACTGGACAGGAAGCACAATGTCAGCAAACAGAAGGGCAGAAATTTTTGCCGAGGTTCTTCGAAAGAGTATGGAAGATAAAAAAGCTAACAAGTCTTTCTATCCTGATGATCAGAACCCAGTACTTTAACAGGAAGAGAAGAAATTGTGATCATTGCTATGGGTCCCCCATTCTTCTGCACGCTTTTGCCAGATATATGATACCGTACATTGTGTGCATGGGTGTGTTCCATCCTATGCAGTACTATGAAAAACCACCAAAATACATCTGCTGGTATACAATAGTATAATGTAATTTAGAAATGATTTATATGCTAAGCACAACATTATAATTAATACTATTCAGTAGCTTTCCCAAGTTAGACCCCACTCTAGAAAAAGACATTTTTTAATGTCAAACTCAAGTCAAATGGTACATTGTGTTATCATGCCTTGTATTAATATGTTGATAAAGCAGTAAAGCACAATATTTTTTCTATTATTATTTCAAATATTCAAACTATATTAATGAGAACATCATTTTGGAGAACTAATTATTTCTATTTGTCTTGTGTCACACTTTCTAATTCCCCTATATTAGAACAGCCAAAGCAAATTAATTGCTTTTCCAGCAGTTGAACCTCAGCCAAGAATGAGCTCACGTTCTCATTCTGCTTACTTCTTTCTAGGACTGTATTGTGCTAGACATTCCCCTTAATAGAGAGCATGGTCTGGAGAATACCTTTCCCCACGTTCTGTATTGCCTTGCACTTGATGAAATGTATATACGTTTAAGTGACCCACTAGGAAAGATAAAGTTCTTAGCTGCAAGATTATATATCAAAACAGTTAAAGTGAAATTAAAATTAAATGAATGAATCTCAGTGAAGCAAAAAAAGCAGTAATTAATGGTTCCCTTAATTGTCTTCATAAAATATTTGCATGGGTCTAATTTGCATAATTTGCATGTATTAATTAATCTTTCAAAGGAATTTTGTGCTGAGAGAAGCCAAAAAATCTCTTTGTTTTATTTAACATCTAATGAAATATTTATCTTCTTTAATGAACTTCTCATCTTCATTAAAATAAAAATTGTGCAACTTTGTGTGTTTTAAATGTTTTTATAATTGAAGTCTTCTCAAAAACCTCTTTAAGCTTCAAATGTCTACAGAACAAACATATTATCATAGTTTCTGCACCATTTCACTTCAGCTTACAGTATACAACTGTTTATTTTTATTTTGATACAATTTCATTTAGGGGAATATTCAAAATGGCATTTGTTTGTATGCAGAACTTTCTTTCCCTTGAAGTGTAATTTAGCAGACAACTAATTTTGTGGCTATTCATAAACTGTTGAGAAAACAAATATTCACTTCAAGTTCTATCATTTAATAATTTGATTAGTTTTGTGCACAATATTTCCATCATTCTTTCTTATTTCTTTATACGTTTCTTTATAACAATAAGATGTATACCACCGACATTTATTAGTGCCCAATAAAATCTTAAAGGGGTTGTCTCACTACAAGGATTGCTTTTTATGTTAAAGATCTTGCAAAAACAAGTCTTTTTGCAATATATGTCCATTAGTGTCCTAGAAATTCATAGATATCCTCTCTTGCATGGGCTGCATCAGCTCCTCAGGTCGCTATAGCTACAGACCTGTTTAATCTCTCACGATAGGCTGCCAGCACTGGTTGCTATAGCTACAGACCTGGCTTCTACTGCAGCCTAGTGGAAGCCAGTAGAAACACCCCTGAATTCAAAATGTAACCAAGAAAACAGGATGAATCAGTGTAGTGAGACAACCCCTTTAAACCAACAAAAAATACCATATCTTTAAGTGTATACATATATATGTACCTCTAGTGCCAAAAGCTACTGTGAATAAACAGAAAGCAAAATTGTGTATGGGTGAATTCTCACAGCGTCTTTATGGCATATAGCTGCATGTACTGCGCTCACCGCTATATGCCGGGTCCCATAGGCTTTCACTTTCCTCGGCACATAATCACCAGGAAGAAGTGACATGTCACTTCTTTCTCCCGGCACTCAATACGCATTGGGGAAAACGGCAGGTAATCATAGCTCTCAATATAGGTCGATTTCAAGTTTTTGGGCACAATTACCCCCCCAACAAGGGCCCAAAAAAGATGCATGGGAACTTTTCCCAAACCTAAATAAAATTTGTTAAATTTTTAATATTCAAAATAACTAAAACTGCAAATTGATTTCCAAAATTATCGGGTACTAGAACAATCCCAGAATAAAGAAAAAAAACCCTAATAAAAACAATTTTTTTTAAAATTTCCCAATTAAAAAAAACAACTAACCCCTATTGTTTTTTCTACTCAAAATATAAAAAAAGCAATAGATACATACAGGGGGGTAAGTAGGGAGAAAAACAACACTATTCAATGGGGCTCAAGAACATACCGATACTTTTAAAACAAATAAGCCCCAAAAAAACAAACTCACCCTTTTACCAGCCCTTTTTGTCCCTTAAATTAGGTCTCAGGGGTCATCATCCTGTTTGGGGAGGGCCCCCTACCAAAAAAGGTAACCCTAGTAGTCCTTCTTTTTCCCTATCAAGGGCAAAAAAAATATACTCAAATACTAAAAATGTTCCCGAGGTAGAATAAACCCCCAAAACAGGGCCAAGAATCCCCGACGCGTTTTCCCCTCTCAAAAAGGGGTTCATGGGGGGATATGGTATAATATGCCAAAAGATGTTGCCTATGAAGGAGCGTCCTAAGGGGGGGAAAAAATTTAAAGACTCCTTAAATACACCCTCCTATTAACCAGTGCCAAATTCACCTACCTTTTTCCTGGCTTGTAACCATAAAACATTTAAACAAGTGTACACAAAAAATGTTACCGGCGTCTCAATACCCACTTTGGGGGCATGCCACCCACACGTAATTGGGGTGCCCATCGCTTGGGGCTAACAACTATAAACAATACGCATCCATTTTGGGGGCTTTAAAGGGCGCATGCGCACCTGCACGCAACCTCCGGTGCCCACAAAGATAACAAAAAACATTTTAAGTGCGCAGGCGCACATCAACGCAAGCCCGGTCAGGTTCATCCCCCACCCCGGGAACTATCACTGCTGCCACAGCAAATTTTCCGCTCACAAAGTTAAAAGGGCTATGCGCATTCAATCATAGCGTCCGGGGAAACATTAGACAACATCTCAAAATATAAGCATCCCAAACAAAACATTTTAAATATTTTGTTTGTAAAAAGGGGGGAAAATTGTGAGATAATACTTTAATAACAAATTTTATTGCCTCTTCAGGGGGGCTTATCAAAAAATGGGATACAAAAACAAAAACGATCACAATGAATGAACACAGGTAAGTATGAGAGGGGACACAAACAATAAAGGAATAAACAAAAGGGAATAAAAAAAACATCAGTGATATATTCCCCAAATTGATAAAATCGATAAATTATAGATAAAGATTAACTCAGGTCCGTATCTCCATTCACTATGACAATAAAAAATGAAACAACCAACCAGAAAAACAAGAGCAAAAAGTTTTTCAAAAAGCATCAAATTGTATATTCTTTTAATCCATTTGGTTTAGGATTTTCTGAAAATCCATTGTGTTCCTTTAAAGATTTTCGACCAAATTCCCCTTTTTCCTGGGGAGCGCCCAATTTTATGACTAGGAATTTCAAGCATGTCGGGTACCATTTTGTGTCCCATACATCGGGCAATCACTGTACCCTTTTCTAGCCGTAAAATCACCTAGGTGATCTCCTACCCTCGACGCAATTAAAAAAAAATGTTTTCTTCATAATATCGTTGCAGGACTTATCATAGAATACAAGGCCTTCCCGTTTTACATTGAAAAAATTCTTAGGAAATACTCCTTACCATTTTGTCACAGAATTGATTTAGTTGCTGTATGTAAGGACAGGAAACACAATTATCGCCACATTGAACATCCTTTAGGGTCTTTCCCCCTTGTACCTGTTCTTTGGGGACGATATAAGGGCTGTGGCCCAATCTTCTCGTAAGTCTCCACGTGGGAGTTAATTGGGGTTTTTCTTAAAAATATATCAAAAGATCAAAAAATCGCTGTAAAATACCCCAGTTTTTCTCCAAATTTTCCTATCTTTTGCCCTATTGTCAAATGGGTGATAATCCTTGCTTTTTCTGATCCTTCTCCTCTCTTATTTTTGGGAAACCAATACCCAAATCGTTCCATTCTCTTAGCATACCAATGCTTCAGATCTTAATTAAATTTGGGGAACCCCACGAGATGAGAACGCTGATCCAAATCACGTACCTGCTAAAAAAAATTTTCATTTGTGACCCAATTTCGCCTCCTTCAAAACTGCCCTCGGGATTCCCCTTTTTCAATGCGTTGGATGTGACTATGCAATGGAGCAGACTTTTTTTGTACTTTTTGGTTTCTAAAAAAATCGGGGTTTTTTACTAAAAGGTCCCATTTTTAGGTCCTCCGAATTCAACATCCAAAAAAGCCAATTTGTCTGTTCCATCTCATAGGTTAATTTTAAAAACCAATCTCATTTTTATTGAAAACGAGAAAAATTTTGCCAAAAGTACTCCGGGGGGCCCGTTCCACAAAAATGAAAATTCATTTGAAATGCCCCCAGAAAAAAATTTTTTGAAGTCCATTCTTCATTTTCTTCACAGAAACCCAATCTTTCCCCACCAGCCAGGTAGAGATTAGCATATGTGGAGCACACGGGCCCCCCCTTTGCTTCCCCTGAGCTGGGGGGAAGATCCTAGAGTAAACGGAAGTAGTTTTGGGGGTTTTAAGATAAATTTAAATAGATGAAATCAAAAAGACCCTTTTCCCTGGATTGACCCCCCAAAATGTAAATAGTACCCCCCACCAACAAACCCCATTTATGGGTTTAAAACTTTAACTCTCAAACGTCAATGTGCAAAAGGGGTTTCAGACCACAGAGATTCCCTCCGTTTCTCAATAGGTTGAAGTTCAGGGAATATGGTAAAACTGTTACAAATTTTTCTCAATATTTTATAAAAATATACTAGCATTCGAGATAAAAATCTACGCCCAAAAAAGGGTCCCCCTTTTTTAAGGGATTTATTCCCTTTTATGGATCTTAGGGAGTGTGTAGAAAGTTGGATCATGGGAGGGACTCAAGATAAACTACTTTCTTTTCTGATCAATCCTTTTACCTGGGATCAGCACAATATTTTCCCAATCAGCAAAAAAAATTTGGGTTTTGGGTCACTTCAGTATTTTCATAACAATTCCTATATTAAAAAGGGATAACCATTCCCTTATTGGGTTTGGTGTCATGATTACAATATTTCCACCCCTTATTCGATGGTTTTTTTAAGGATAGACTTTTTTTCTCTATTAAGGAGCATTTTCCCTCTCTGGTGAGTAATTAGCTGTATATCATGTCTATTTTCAGGCCATGTGTTCAATTTCCTTTGTAAACAAATTTAGAAACACACATTTTTTGGGGAATTAAAAATTTTGGGGGATCCCAGTATTTTTGGTACCAAATCAGTAGAGGGGCCATAACAACATTCTCCTTAAAAGATCCTCTAGTGGCAATCCCTCCATATCCCCCTCTTAACCCCCAATAAAACTGTTCCTGCCTGTCTCTTTACTTTAAAAAATTTTTGCCACTTTTAAATTTTCATACAAAAGATTAATTTCCCCTTTGGCCAAACAAAACAATATTCAAAATAGAAAAACCTGTTGGTGTGAGTTACAGTATCGTTAAATGTTTGATTTGATACATCCCCTAGCTCCATAACTCATTCCTTACACCAGATTATGACTTCAAATATTGAGGGAATAATGTATTTGTGGAATAAGGGAGAAAAGAACATTTCAAATAAACTGAGGAGAAATGTCACATTTCATGAGATGTTATTTGCTCTGAGCTATGGTGTTTTTAAATTTTTCTAATTTCCCCCCTGATATTTAAATAAACCAATTATCACATTTTCACTAAGAAAATTTTTTAAATTAAATAAATCATTTTTTGATACACATAGGTACGTTTTTTGCAAACATTGCATTTAATGAAAATGGATAAAGGTTCCTTTTCTTTTTATTTCTAAAATAATTGAGTCTGATGTTGGCTGATAGAGATATTGGGGGACATGTATGATCAGGCTTTTCATTCTTTTCTGGCGTAAAATGCGCCCCACGGGTGGCTCCCCTGTCGGACGAAACCCCCCTATGTGGAGGCGCATTCTGCAAAAGCTTGCCCCTTGTAAAGTGCCTACTTAAAGGGCTTCTAAGCGGGACGCACCCCATTCGAAAAAAATTGGGGCGCATGTATGAATGTGGTCGGCAAAGTGAGGCCATTACAGTCGACAGGCGACCCAGTTCAATTTGGCTTTCTGAGCCGGAGGCAAGAAAAATTTTAAAGATTATGACATTCGGCCCGAAATCATCGGCCAGTTTAAAGGAAAAAGGAGCAAAAACACTGTTCGAAAGCCGAAGTTTATACATGTCGATGTGATTTGTATGCAGTTTTTTTTATAGATTTCATTAATGTACAAGTCATAAAAAGACTTAAAAACAAACTTTTAAATATTGCAAACTAAAAGGTGATCAGTCTAGTTTGCTGTCATATGGAAGACAAAAAACACTTCCTATTAAAAGCTTTTATGTCTCAAAAAAACTCACCAGTATTGTTTATTACAGATCATTTCATAGAATTTTTTCAAATATTTTGTGTGAGGTTTCAATGTTACATCTAATGCCCCCTTTCAATTCCTTCCTTGCTAAAAAATTTATGTAGCAGAGTACTGGATGGATTATAGGAAACATTGAAAAAATTTTAATTTTACGAAAATTTAGGGATTAAAATAGGGCCAATAGCAAACAAAAAGTGTCCCCTACCACCTACTGAGAAGAAACAGAAACAGCTGCATAAGTAGCATTATTTAGAGGTATAAACAGTAGACCCTATGTCAGGAAGAGAACTTGCATAGCAGTGCCAGATAGTAGAAAGCCACCAACATTGTCCTTCCCTACAAAAAGTTCCAATGTTTCTGCACCAGAGTGGCACTTCAACCTCTGGGTCCTATGGCTACTATAGCTATAGTTATACCCATGCAGATATCTTAAAAATATGCGACCTTTGTGAGATAACTTTTCCTCAACATAGAAAGAAAGTGAATTAGGAAAACAATTGAAAACTCATATCTTCAACAACATATAGCCTTGGGATTTCATGTAGTTCAAAGTGCTTCCTTTTACAGTTCGACAAGAATAAAGCTTATGAAACTGATCTATAAGTGTGCTCTACATTTTTACCAAGCATAATGTAGTATACATTACATAAGTTACAATTTTATTGTGACCCCCTTTACAGAGTTTACTTACACAAGAAATTACCAAAAAACTGTGCTTCCCTTACTGAGAGCCACCTGCAGAAATAGGATCCCACATGGGCAAGTTTCAAGTCACCTGAACACCCTAATATGTCTATTATAGCCTACTTGTGCCCTATAACATGATCATTATGTAGTCTGCCAGGCCCATGCTATACATCAGAATACATATTTGGCCCTAAACATAAATATTAGTAAGTGGGTGACAGGTAACAGGTGAACTTGGGTCCAGACAGCAGTACTATTGGCATTACCCTAATGCTGTTTGCATTAAAAAAGTTCTTAAATAAGCCTTAAACCCATTGCTAGTTATGTAGGTAATAAATCATTGTATCACACGTTTTGTATGTAAAAAGCAGAAAACTTATTTCAGGGGCTTTTAAATCTCCATGAATACAGAGAAAAAAAAACCTTTATTAAGTAATAGTGTACTAGGTTTTGTTTTCTTTAGGTATGTCAATGCTTTGTTTAACTGCACTGATACAAATGACATGCATTTCCAACATGATCACTTTGCTGCCATCTGCTGGCAAAGAGACATAAACCACATGATATGAAGTGCAATACTATCAATTTTATTCTTCCCTGAAACAATGTGGTTGTAAAGCATGCTAGCATATCTTATTGGTTCATAGGTAAATACAGCATACAGCGAGCCTTGGGTATCTCTCCAGTCTACAAGTATAATATTACTTAGTTTTCTGAAGGAACTTCTACAAATGTAATATAAAAGCTGTGCACATCTTCGATTTATGGCTGCAGTATGAATTAAGATTGTTGAGTGTCAATAAAAATCATGAGAACATCAACACACTCATCTGGTTCTACCGCTACCAGTAAACTGATCTGATACCGACTGTTCTGACCCCACTCACATAACAGCAGAATACACACAGGCAAGGAAGCCATGAAGATTACTAATGAAAAAGTGCTCCCATACTAGTGAAATACACAATACGGAAATGTCTTTAAGTACTAGCATTTGTTTTGTCGTAAGTAAGAAGATGAATTACAGATTTAGCAAAGTTTAACTTGCCGGTGAAATCACAGGTTTTTTAGGTTATTGTTCTTTGATCACAAAAGCTGATGAAAAGCCTTAAAAAGTTGAGATAACTTTCTGTGCTGTGATATTATTGTGCTAATGCAAGCTTGGTACAGTTAAGGTTATCTTTGCTACGTATGCACTTTTTTTTGTTTTTGATATGTTTATATCTTCAGATATTGGAAGTCAAGAATGCATTTCAAGCAGAGGATTTACTAAGATCTTAAGGGGACATGTATGAAGATCCGCGCGTCGAAACGCCTGTTTTCAAGTTTTTTTCCATGAAAACTGCGCCTGATGTCTGCCTGTCGGAGCTGTAATGTGCCTTACTTTTCCGGCATTCATACATGCATCGGAGTTTTCGAATGTGGTGCGTCCCGCCCCAGAACGCCCACAGCACGCCCATTTATGTTAGGCGCATTAGAATATGGTGAACCTTGCGCCTAATGCGCCTAACACATAAGGAAGGTGCATCCGACAGCGGAGCCGGCACAGAGAGGCGCATTATACGCCAGAAAACAAGCGAAAACTGCGATCATACATGTCTCCCTTAGTCCCCAATGCAAAAGCTGTAACACTATGCACTAATACACATTATTGGGCTCTTTTTCTGTGACAGAGGTTCTTAGGCACTGATACTTTTGCTTCCTCTGCATCATCACTTCCATCAAATCAAAAATTTTAGTTAATAAAAATGTCTTCTTGACAGCATGATATTGTCAGATAATTAGCAAGTGGCAATGCTGTGACTACATAATTAGCTTTTTTACTAGTTTTGTATTAATAAGATGCTGCAGCTGGTACCCACAAAGTTAATAAAAATAGATTTGATTCATATGTATATACATACTTGATAAAATGGGCCTGCTTTGGTGTTTATAAAGACATAATGATTACATATTGCAACTTCTTTATATGAAAATGTATGTCAGGCTCTGGCAATGTAAAACTCTGGCAACATACATTAAGTTAGCATTTTATATCTAATTATTTTTGCTTAACGTATTCCTGTAATAGCTGTAAATGAGTGTCATAAATATCAGTACTTAAATGGGTTTTGCCACGAAGTAAAATTGACGTGGGAAGCTTGCAAATTAAATAATAAACATTTTCACCATTCATCCTTATTAAAAATTCTGTACCATTTTTGCTTTAGCTGCCTTTTTAGGGAGCCATTGTTTACAGCTCGTCTCCAGGGGATATGACCAAGGCTGAGAGCTCCTCAGTCCTGGTTGCACATGCTCAGACATCACCTCTATTCTCAGACAGCTCCTGAGTGTTCAAACCACAGGTGTTGTCATTCTACTCCTGTCCCCTATACTCCTTATTAATTAGTGAAATAGTGCAAATAAATTAAAAAAGGAACCTATGTATATTGATAAAGAAAAAAAAATCCATGGGTTTGGTTCCTGCAGGGATTTGAACCTAGGACCCTTGTGTCGGGAGGTAAAAAGCATTACCTCTAGGCTACAGTGTAGCTAATTGTACCTCTGTAAATAAACAGATCTCTCTTTGATTAGAGAGAGAAAAGGCCTGGTGATGTCATCGTGTTAGGTCACATGATATGTAATTCAAACAAATCACACACGCCCCCTTCTGAGCACACAGAGCTGAAGAGCTGGATGCAGGAGCTATGAAATGAGATTGTGGCAAAAGCCCTTTAAGGAAAATGAAAGTACTACAGGGCTAAAGTAGTGTTATCTCCAGAGGCAAAGATATTTAAAGTCAGCCACATGAGCACCAGTAAAAAGTTGTGGGGACCAATAAAGAAATAGCAGAATAGTGTTTATAGGTGGGATGCAATCAAACTTGTGTTTATAGCTTTACTGTTATAAGACTGTGATAGCTTTATACAATGGCATCTATGTCTGTAAAACAAAATCTAACCTCTTATGTTTAATTCCAAAGAATAAATTGTTATGTACACATCTTTTCCCCATACACACAGATACTGTATCAGTATCGGTGCACATCAGATCGTCATTTGTCACTTTGTGGGATCATGCATTTTTATCCTTTGTGATTCAGCTGTTCATAATATCTCAATTTGTTACATAGAATTGCAGGTAATCTATTGCATTATCTTAACTGATTGAAGTTTCATTATAGAGGGTAATACAATCTTAAAGAGTTAAATGATAAATTGGGAACCTCTACATTCATAGCTATACTTGATTTATGTTCATGCTTATGTCTAATAAATTAATATTGAATATAAATGTAACCTGCAGAGTCCCTTACTGAGTGTTAGAGACTAGATCAGTGTAACAAATGGCCCGGGAGTCCGCTAAAAAATAGCAACCATGAAAGCAAAAAAAAGTCTGGGCTTCCTACGTATATATACACACATGCATATATATATATATATTATATATAATATTTATATATATATAATATACATAAAACACAATTTTTACAGACATTCTGTAAATAGATGTTTTTCCTTTTGCCTCAGAAATATATACGTGTGGCAGTTGCCTGATTGCTCTTCAGTGCGTAATATTGCATTAGTTTTCTTTCACTTTAATGACTAATCTCATTGCTTTTCCATAGAT
This sequence comes from Phyllomedusa bahiana, assembly GCA_025379985.1. Lineage (NCBI taxonomy): Eukaryota > Metazoa > Chordata > Amphibia > Anura > Hylidae > Phyllomedusa > Phyllomedusa bahiana. The sequence goes on from JAODAL010000052.1 coordinate 502,593, forward strand.
ATATGTGGAATAGATTTTATAGAGCTCAATTTATTCACAACTCTGTTATTTTCTTTCCAGATGGAAGACTATATTTAAAGACCAGTGTTATGTACTAAAGACAGATATGCAACAGCGGAAGATTCTGTGGGAACATTTTGTAGACTAATTGCAAAGTCTGAAGGATGTAAATGCTTTGAGAGTGAAAAAGTCCATTTCTATACAGATGTTCCTTGAATAAACGGCATTGTCAGACTGGTGACCTGTGACTACTGGAGAGTCTAAAAGGTTTCAGAACTATTGGTAGCACTTCACTTGGTGAACTTATTGTGAGATGCTGCTGCAATTCTGTAAAGACTGTAACTATCAACTACTAAGACCCACCGTTCTATTGTGTTTTTGAAGGAACTTGTATATTTCTTTAACTGAGCACACCAGAACTTTCCAGCAGCATCCACCTAAATATCTGAAATGTTTTCTCACACCTAAACCAGCAGAGATGGTTTGATAGGAAGATACCTTAAAGGGCATGCACTAACATGGAAAATGAAGACAAAAGTCGACTTAAATAGGACCGATACAAAAATTTTTACTTAGTAAAAATGTTTTCTTCGTAACACTTTTATTCTACAATGGAAAACACCTGCTCTTGGAAACTGAACTACTGTATTTAACAAAACAAACTTTTTTTTGCTGAATGTAAACTAATGACTTTGTGTTCTTGAGCCTCTTGTCCAGAATCAACCAAACAATGAGTATAAATTTCTTCTTCACCACCAAGAGGATCAGGAAAAATTATTTGTTTATTTGTGTTGCAGGCCACGTGTACATAGACACAGTCACACAGAAGGTATTATGTATGCAGTAGACTACTAGTGATTAGGAAGATAATTTTAGACAATATGTTTTGTCACTCTGTTGGTTCTTAAGAAGCCTTTATAGTTTTAACGCATGCAGGCATGTACATATTTGTCCTGAAGTCACAGTATTAATTCAAAAATTTAAGAATCTGGTGGAGAGAAAAGCTAACATCAGCCAGTTTTATTTGTATATTAAGTCATTAAAGCCCTGAAATATAACTCATAGGGTTGGTATCTGGCCGATGAGCAAGTCAAGACACCAGCAATTTTTAAAATTCT